>JAODTK010005799.1:0-146352 GCA_026419785.1 Sclerodactyla briareus | reverse complement strand
TCTTATACATACAGGATCCGTCCAACAGAGGAAAGGTTTCAGCTTGATCAGGCGTTCTGGGGCAAGCTCTGGGCTACATCCGAGGTTGGCGAGAAACACATTCTCACAATCTTTCTCAAAATGACCCATCTTTACGCACACCAAAAACTATATAGTTCTTGTACACCCCCCTCCCCTGCAGAAAGCCGACACGTCATTTAGTCTGATCTGGCAATGATGCTTGCTCGTTGTGTGCCAAGTGGGTAGACCTTCGTGATTCAGATCACCTTAAAATTCATCCAAAACAATTGTTCATGAACTCATCACGAGGATTATTAAAAATTCATACGCGCAGTGGACATATTTGTGAAAACTTTGTCATCAACGGCACTAAAAATGTGTATATTTGGGATCATTACTTGCAGAATGAATTGTATTAGTTAATAACGTTGAAAGTGTGTAAATACAAGGAAGCTATTCTTAATGAACCACCAGGTGTTCCTCCAAAATCATTAAACAACATTTAATAATTTTTTTTGGTTATGCTTTTTTTCAACAAAATACACGCGAAATGCCGTTTCCGGCCATCTGGGACGGTCTCTCAGGACCAGAATTCTAGCCGCTCCGCGCCAACCCCTGGTGGCGATCCGCTAGATGTCAACATGATGAATCTCATTGTCTTGGCCCCACACACTCCCAGGCCTCGGCCCCCCCCAGGTCCCGACTCAAAAAATTCTGGCGACGCCACCCGATCAGATACGTGCGTTCAAATCAAAGTAGCAGGTTCGTATCTAGGGGAATTCAGCGCACCCCCCACGATTTGGGGGTTCGCGATCCTGCCTGCTCACCATATATTCTCTAACACATATATTATGTTGATAAATTTTTGGCGCCCCCCTAACCGAACAATCCTGGATCCCCGCCCCTGACCGGGGTTCATTTTTTGTGAAAAAGAAAATATCTGAACAGTGGTACCCTTGTCAATTAGCTTGAATTTTTGCAGTCAAATCATAAGTCTTTTGGCATTTCGATGGGGGGAACCGTCCATAGTCAAGGTTTGGTGCGTGCCGGTTATAAGACAGCGGGGAAAGTCGGGAGGGAATATATAAACATCTTAACACAAGACGGTGTATACAAGCTGTGTCGAGTCACGAGGCGGACGGCGTTGCGCGGGGGGCAAAAGGTGTCGAGGCCTGCAGCCATTGCTATCGTGAATTTATTCAAATACCGCACGCCAAAATGTGGTATATCAGCTGATTAAGATTATGGTTCATGAACTTTGTTGTTTCTGACCACACATGTTGAGTTATGTTCGCACATGTCAGTCGACGCGTCGTTGAAATGTCTGCATGGTGCTCAAATGTTGAAAACCATTAGTTGATGTTGATTCACTGCGATCGTCAGCAAAGGGTCGATATTGTACAGACTACTCACGGTGTTTTTGTTGTTGAATATCTCCTTGGGTGGTTGCCTAGTTATCGCTGCATGTGGGCTGAGCTCACCGGTTGTTGAGTGTTGCCCCTCAGTATGATATTTGAAGATTTTGACGTCATCAAAGGTTTGTACTTGTACATCCGGAGTTCCCACGGCGGTGCCTCTGTCCTGAAGCTGAAGAGGGTTGTGAAGGGAGAGAATGAATCCGGGGAACATAGAGGCTATGGCCACTTTTGCGAATGGTTCGTGTTGTCACGCCATTTGATAGTTAAATCAGGATAGCTGCGGCATTACACCCCATCCTTTTTGTTTCGTACCGCATGATTTGTGGTTGAGTATAGTGTTCATGAATTTTGTATCGTAGGCCATATGGATTCTCTCTGGGAAATTCTTCGCCTTCTAACACCAATAGGAGACGGTATCCCCTATTTAAGAAATTACAAATACCCCCCTCATACCGGGGGGGGGGGGTTCACTATAAATAATATTACTCGCGCCAAGCTGAAGCCCGAAGACAGAAACAAGGTTGGAGCAGGTGACTAGATCTATAGGGGCCTTCCGAGGTTGTAGGGCTACCAAAAAAAGCTTGGCTCCCGGCCGGGGCTCCGCGAGCACTTGATCACTAACATCCCTCTTGGCGGAGGCGCAATACCTCACTGACCCATCCCTATGGCTCGGAATTGGCTTGAATGCTTTTGTTTCAATCATTCAAGGATTTTCTTGCCCAAGTTATAGTTTATCTGGAGATTTGGGATATTTCAAGTGTTTCTGAAAAAACCTAGAGCCGCCATGAAAACCACACAAATGCAATGTTCATGCTGATAAAACAAAGAGGGCACAATCCCTGGAGTTTCACTAGATTTCATAGAAATTCAAGAATTTCAGCATTAAATCCTGATAAACCCTTTGTTGATACATTGTATCTTGTTCTAAAATTTGGAACCTCTCAGTCCTTTCAACGTTCTCTAAGTATATAATAAAACAAAGAGATTTTCAATGAACCCAAATTTGGCAAAATAAAATAAATGTTATCACCTCAGAAATCACATTTTGGTATTTTTTATTTTATGGTCAGTTTGTGATTTGCATGGAAGAGTTGTTAATTCGTGCTTTTTACCCAGATACGAAATTTGGAATAATCAGCCATTGCGAATCAGCGAATAGCTTGACAAGATAGTGGAAAGCATTAGTAAAAAATGAAAAAAAAAAATGCACTTAAAATTGTTCTTTTGCCCCTCCCCCTAAAGTTCACAATTTTGATAGTTTTCTTGCCAAATCTGAGATAAATTGTGTTGGAATTTCAGGCATGTGCAACCACTTTGCACTATGTTCAGCCACTCCAAGAAGGAGATATTTGCGAGAAACAAAACAAAGAAAAAAAAATCTAAGGACACGCAAACGCGCAACACACCCACACACAAAACTCGCAACAGATAAAACGCCAGTGCACCTCATTTCCGGATCACCCGGCACCCTTGGGTACCCACCAACGGGTGGTTCCAACCACCACCATGTTACCATAGCAACCCATTGCTAGGCAACCAGTAAATATAGCGTGAAATGGCAAACTGACTGACAATATATCAATCTGGCCCTTCGGGACCGTTGAGATAAGACACTAGATGACCATCGACGCCTAATTCTTGAACACCCACTCCATAAATTACAACTGTTCACTGATGACAATCACCAGATGATATGATCATCCAGGTTAACATGCAGGAGGAACATTTACTCTACAAATACCATTTGGATGAGAATATACTGGATGGACTGCCGACCTCCAGCACCCCTAGATGACCGCTGGCCGCAATTTCCAGAACTCACCATATGCACTATTTGTGGGGAGTATGCATTGGCCACCTTTTCCAACTAGTATGTAGGAAAAGCACTTATGCAGTTCAAAAATAATGCAACCAGTGGCCCATGGTCCACTGGATAGTCAACATCCGTCAAGGAACGACACTATGAGAGCCTCAAAACGGCGCGAAAGTTCACAGGACAGCCAGACAGACAAATAGAGAGATAAGTTGAGCACGCTTGTGAGTTTGGAGCATACGCTGTGAATAGCGCCAAGCTGCGGCGGAGCCAAAGAGACCAACACTCGGGCCGAGTTCACAGGATGTATGTCGATGACGGAAGCCCGGAGCCAGTGCTGCCCGGAACAGCAGTTCCTCCTCAGTCCCAATTGTGCCGAGCCCAGCGAAAATGACAACAGGTACCAGTTTGCTGAATCCAGGATGCGGAGTCAACCCAGTAGAAGTCTGGTGAGTTATTTATGGAGGAATACAGGAACATGTTGTTTTGGTGTTTTGATGGGGTAATTTTTTTGGTACGTTCGGATGATTACTGTGATACATACGGTGAGTCAGTATGCTAATGACCAGGGTACTAGGAATATGAGGTGAAAGGCACGAGGGGGTCAATTAGTCTAAAGTTTAACACGAAAAAATTAGTGTCACTTTTCCCCAATTTTTTCAGTGAATTCTCAACGATACTGAGACCGTTCCCTGAATAACCTTGTAGAGCGGTCAAGGTAATTTGTCACAAAGCTCCCCGGAACCTGCTGGATGACCATTTTCTGAGGGATACTCTGAATTCATAACAGAGCTTCACAGACACATGTAAACAAGTGATCTTTTGGGCTTAACGCTCTCAATCTCCAATGCCCATGTCGTGGATTCACCCAGAACTTGGCACACAGGTTGGCCATGAAAAAATATCGATTGAGTTCTTCTGAGTTGGGGAAGAGTCCCCACCCCTCGAAGGTCCAGTTAACTTTACATGATTTGCGCTTCTTTCTAAACTATCGCACGATTGTGTTCACTGCTATAAATATCACACAGACAAAACATCGTGACTTTGAAGATCCCTTTCGCCTCGCAGCCAGTACATTTGTGACATACAATGAAACCAGGCAGACCACTCTGGCGTCAATGGGGTTTCCTACCTCATAGGAACTTTTGACGTGAGACAACAGATAGTCTTTCCCCAATGACCTTGAAGTACTGTATGGGTAAATCCCCCCCTCCCCGCCCCCCCTCCTTATATTCGCTGAGAAATATGAGATACTGTAAAAGTGGGGTTTTCTTGCCCCCTTTCTTTCTCAATGAAGCTTAAAAAAAATATGATAATACAGCAGAGGAGTATTTTCAGTGCGTATTTCATGTTCCGAAATATTGTATATATAGCGAACAAATATGTGGAATTAATCAACATTCATACCAGAACCCACACGCCTTCGAACGTGTATTGTGATTCCTCTGGGAGCTGGGGGATTGTGGTGAGGAGCTCGTCTAACTTTGTCAGCAGTTGAGAAACTCCTGGGAAAAACAATACAACTCAGACAGGCCGACTTCCTCTTCCTCCCAGCCAGAAAGTGTTCACTGCATAGACTATCCTACGAAAATCAACGGATTGCATTAAACTGTCGGATATACAGGCATCACAATCGCATGGACCATGTTCTACTTGTGCGATCATCTACAAACTGAAATATGTCATAAACTACTGGGTGATAAAACTGTCGACCTATTGTCTCTCTGTTCAAGTGCAAAACTCACAATATGAAACATTTGGAAAAATATATATTCATTCATTCGTACTGCGTCCTCAAGTTGCATCATAGTAGTTTCATCACATTCACCAGTACCCCACCACTCAACAACGCAGAGCCACCCCCATGGTATTTCTTGTGTTGCTTTCTAGACCCATAAGGAAACCCCATGTTGTGTTTTTAAACAGCCAGTAATCTTGTTCTCTAATTATCATGATATACTGCCGAGCAGAGGATAAACCCTACTCAGGCCTGACAGGATGCAGACCCAGATCACTGCACTTAATTCGTCAACTGCGAATCCTCCATCAGGCACAACAGAATCACAATGCCCCTCTGCGGCAGTACCTTATATCGTGGGGGTGAGAGGTAATCGCTCACCTATGGCAACTTGCAGTGTCCTAGTTGTCCCTTCTCCAATCCCTTGTGCTGGGAGCGCCCATCTTGAAGACACAGGTATCATCTTCCGACCCGGTGTGGAACCCCGATCTCCCAAGTTTGGAGGAGACTGTCTACCATATTGCCAATCACTCGTCTGTGGTAGTGACTCTGACCTGATTTCATCACCAGTCGCCTGGGTTGCCAGGTGCAGTGAATGGTCACACAATTGTTAAGGCTGTCATGTACGCAATATTCAAGTAAGCAAATAACAGATAGACTCAAGTAGAGGCTCTCTTCACTCCTTCTACTAGATCACACTGATATACTAATGTTTTGTTTGTTCCACACAAAGGTTTATGCTTTCTCTGCCAAATACAGAAGTTAAAGTTATTAGCTCTCTTAACCGTTCGTTCCCTCCCCCTGAATTACCACAACCAAAATAATCATGTCTCCCAAACACCTCATTCTACAAACATCTATTGCTGTCTTGATCATTTGGAATGACACAATTTTGACCTAATTAGCAAAAGTATTGACCTAATGGCAAATTATTTCATTCTACTTTGAACCTCATGTTAGTGTTCCCCTGCCATAGTCAAAGTTCATTTCACACACAGATAACCCTTCCACACATGAGTGTTATCACTCTAACATGACTGAAGGCAAACCTGGATACTAAAGACAATTGCTCTGATGGTGACTTTTGACAGCCTTTGAATCAAAATGACTGTTACAGAACTAAATCAACTGATATGTAACGACACTGCCATAATTGGTCTAGTATTGCTCCATATCAACTCAAGGGTAATATACTGTATCAACATCTACTAATGAGGCTTGATCTTATCACAACCTAAGAAAAAAAAAAAAAAATTGGAAACAAGTGCTTCAAACTAACTCACTGAATTTAAAGGAGCCTGAAAGACAGATAATAGTAAAGTATCTCGATAATGCAACAATAAACAGAGATTCCTCCCTTTTCCTTCGATAAATGAAGAATATGTCCAAAACCATAAAATGTCCCCTATTAACAACGAAAAGTAAACTTATTCAGAAGTTGTAAACATAATTGAATAAACGATGACTCACATCAATGAGTGTTAATATTTTTGTTAGACCAAAATGTCCTAACCTTGGTGCACAGGAATTGGCTGCTCAGTTTTACTGTTCATTGATGCATTTGTTATATTGCAATGAGCAGAAGAAACATGGATAACAAGGAGAAAAGAGAGTTCAAATTTTGTTGAAAAAAAATGCCCTCACAGCATACTAATTGAGTCATTTTCGTAAAATTACCATATTACAGTGTACCCCACTGCACACAAGTTTCACCATGAGGCAGTTAACTTGGCCCACATACCCAACTACTGTGAAAATGATAGAAAAAAGAAAATCCTTCAAACTTACCTACATGTAGGAACTGCAGTGGTTGAAAGATCATCCCATACAGTGTGAGTTTTCTCATGAAGCATGTTCACACATGAACTGTACAGAGAGCTATAGTTTTCATGAGCTACAGTAATCTAAAAACACAGTTATTATCACCACTGCAGTCTACTGTAGTGAGGTGTTAAGCCGCTCTGAGCTGACAATTTGTTGCAAATGATCTTGACACGACATGTGACCGATGTGCTGATTGGCGTACTTTATCATAATTCCCTTCCTGCGCAATCTTAAAAATTTCACACCTCGATGTTACAGTACATGGCATCCACAGACTCCAACCTAAAGTAGAGTCCCCTGACCCTTTCGCTAAGATCTCCTGCCTTCTTGGAATCAGGGAACTCAGAAAATGGTGGATCAGAATGGCACTATGCGCACAGGCCGCACATCCCCAGAGAGTGACACTCATGTTATGTTCCGCGGAACATAACGTCTTAAGGCTAGTCCACTTTCTTCAAACGAACATAGAAAGAAATTCCACTGACGCGCAAACTGTACATATAGTCATGAATCTACAGATCACAATATTGACCTTTTTTTTGGTATAAAAATGAACAGTATGAACGAACAAATCCCAAAGTTGACAACAACAATTCTACCATGATAGGAGACCATATGAAGTCTCAGTTTCTACAATATATTGTATATAATATAATAATATAGATAATATACCAAACAGCATATTTTCATTACATTTTTCAAGGGTGTGGAGTTACCGTAACCCTGCATAAAAGGAACTGGCTTTTTGTTCGAAGTGACCATGTCAAGTACAGTTTCTTGAGGAACCAACAATCAAAAGTTTCTAGCCAGCAAGTTTTTTGCCCTTCATAAGAGAAGCCAGTCCGACTTGGAGGGTGCAAACTATCTACTGATGACACATAACAATTGCAAATATCTTTTTTGGTTTTTTACAAAGGAGCGCTGCAGGTGCCATTATTGCTCTCTTTCCAAAACAGGAGAGAAAATTAAAAATTGAAGATTCCATAGTTTCACATGACTAATGGTTGACAAAATTCCCGATACCACTCAAATTCTGCAACCACAACAAGAGTATACTGTGCAAATAGGCAGGCCCAAACTACACTCATTCTCTCTCTACAATGACTCTGAGATTTGCGAATTTGAAATCAGAACCGCTGTATATCAATTCCATTTTCTTCACCTTACACTCTCATTGTTGGGATGGCCACCATGGTACTCCTCGTTACACCCTTTCACTTTCATGCACCTATTTCTTCTTTGTCTTCCCCACCTTCTCCTTCTTCTTGGCGGAGGAGCGCCGCCACTGAAGAGGTGGTGACCATTTCCTGAGAGTCTGGCGATCTCCTGCTTCGGGTTCATGATGTTCATATTCTGCATCTCCTGTGAGCGGGAGGAGTAGAATACATGGATTAATTTAAAGATAATAGGAAGCATTGGATTGATTCGGCCTAGTTGGTGCTTTCCCAACAAACAAAGATACTTATTTACTTATAACAAAAGGATAATTTTCATTGTTATCAGCGATAAGGTCCCTGTCATTGAAGGATATAAAAGGAAGGACTCTCTCTCTCTTAGGTACGTGTTGTGCTTGTTGTTACTCAAACCTACCGCTGCAGAGTCAACCTCTCTCCCAGCAGCTGATTTGTATTATAAATCTGCTAGCTATGGGAGCATCATTTTTCTAGCGAAATCCACCATTAACCATTGACAGAACCTCCTTGAAAATGCAATGATTTCCCGGTAAGTAGCTTCCCATCACATTCCTTATTTTTAGAAGCTCTGCCTGTGAATCCGATTACACGGTTTTTCTGTAACACTGTTACCTGTAAGCACGAGTCTCAGCAAGAATGTAACTGCACCATTTTAAGTCCTTGTTATGGCCATCTCGATTCCAGCCCAGCCTCCTGGGTGGTAGGGCGACCCTATACAACTGGAGTTGAAGCCTTTTCAATATTTAAGAATAATCTATTCCAGACAATTATTACCTTCCTAATTTCAGATCATCTGTGTTGACCACTTGGGTATGAGCACTAGGAACACGATTGGTAATACCATCATTATAACCTGAATGTAAGAAAAGTTTGAATTCAATCAGGTTTCAATTCATGCAGCCATTTACAAAGCTTTTTTGGTGAAGTTGACATAGACTATTAACTAGCTATGAATGACTACTACTGTGTAGGTCACAAGTCCTTGAATAAATTTACATATCTCCGACGTTTCCTAAGGTGTTGTGTTCCCTGTGGAAGGTGGGTGCCGGGGGAGGGTTGGGGAGGGGGGAGCGAAGGAGTAAGGGAGGGGACAGGAGGGGTGGGGGAAGGGAGAGAAGGGGTGGGAGGGGGGCTGCTGGTGTCCGACTATATGTCGTAAATGTTACATGTATTTCTGCACATTGTATGGGCAGCTGAAGTGATACTAGAGCAATTTGGCTTGAAATTGTCTGTACAGATTCACTGATAAGGATTAGCGAGGGACGAATGCATTCACGCAACAAGAACTAGACTTTGTAGGCGGGTACCCCGCCCACGTGTATATCCCCGCCTTTTGGCAATCATAGGGAATAATATTTAACACCCCCATAACTACCCCCCTTTTGTCAGAAACCAAGAGAACCTGTCATACACAAGTTTTGTTAGAATCCATGGAGGTTAATATGACACTGAGATTCTGCAAATTTGACCAATGATGGTCTTTGAAAATGACTTTTAACAAATGTAGCCCCCAGTGCCTGGAGTCGAATCCTCTCAATCCGAGTCGTCCGAGTCATCAGTTCCGAGCGAGTCCGAGTCATCGGCTTCCGATCACGAGTCACAGTGTCCCGAGTCCCGAGTCCCTTATGGCAAATTTGACCTGTACGATTTTACACATTTAGGCAAAAACTTACAACTATTGTCTATATAATAATCGGGCATGTTTTGATGCAGCGCTACTGATCGACAATATCCTGACATAAAAGACTTTGAAAGAGTACTGGCTGGTCATACCTCATGCGAATATCATAGGTTAATGATTTTTACTCTATAGCTGAGATGTCAGGCAATAATGACTATAATTTAGGTGCATGAGTTGTCATGTAGGCCTGGACTCCCTGTAGCGTACAGGCACCATTCCAATGGAAAATACGACATTATGATTTGGAAAATCAATTTGTAAAATATCATTGCCATGCATAACTATCATGAAAGCACACAGATGACATTTCTCCTCCCCATTCAGCTACTTTTTTATGGAGCTTTTCTTCTCATTGAACCCATTCCTCCCCTCCCTGTGAATCCTCTTTCATTCACATCTTATCTATCACTACCGGTACCTCACTAGGTGTTATATATGCATGCCACATGACTAAATGGAGCTACGCATATCGATCAAGAGTATCGAAAGTGTTACTGCAAATGTTCGCGGGGGCAAACGCAATTGCACTCCAATGAATTATAGAGAATTACACCGCCTGCGGTAACTTCCGCATGATCTATTCCATTTGAATTTACATTGGCAGAAATGTAGAATACCCCTGTCCGTTACATAACAGAATATGAGAACACATGGTTAAGAACTTATCCTAACATACTTGGCCAATGAGGTGAAGCTAGGCTACAATCTTCCCGAAACATAATTTCCAGTTGTGTTAATGTTCGTGTTATGTATCATGAGAAACAGGAATAATGCTGTAACGTTTCGTTCGGTTAGGCAGGTACTCACATCAATTTGATTCGATTCAAACAAATTATAGAATGCTGATATTGTCCATTCCTGATTTATAATGCAAACCGTTTTCTTCTCAAACTAGCAACTTTTCGGCAGCAATGTAATAGTTTTTTTCCTTAGCATGTATCTGTTAATCTCATACTTGATTAAGTGACGTAAAACATGCGAGCGTGTGAGAATGAATGTAATTGCCCTCATGATTTAGAATGGGCAGTCGGAAGTACGTGGGAACAGTTCGGGCTCTTTTTGTAGAGGCGTCGTGCGGATTAATTTGATTGTCGTAATTGTACGATCGTGAAAATCAAGTTCTGTAGTTGTAAAAAGAGGACTCGGACCAGGACTCGGACGAGTCCCTCGAGTCTTTGGGTCGATCCGAGTCACTGAACTTCGAGTCCGATTCCGAGTCCCTGAAAAAATGACTCGAGACCGTCTCGAGACCGAGACCGTACTCGAGTCCTTCAGCACTGGTACCCCCATCCACCAAGTTTCGTTCAAATCTGACAAAGTTTTGGAAAATCGCCAAAATTTTGCAAATTTTGACTTCGAACCTTTTAATACCTCCACATTTTTTTGGGCTCAACTATATTCCCTACCACCACGTTTCGTTCAAATCTGACTAACATTGAAAATTTGCGTAATTATGCAAATAGCGGCCCCCGCATTGCGCCATGCCCACTTTCCGAGATTTCCTAGGGCGACATGGGTACCAAGTTTCCGATCAATCGATAAGCCGTCAGAGTTATGCGCTAACGCCTAAAGTTTCTGGCGGCAGCGGAGCCTGGGACTGTGGCACGGCGCCTGACGGCGTCAGCTACACACCCAAAACCATAAAATCCCCGGCACTCCAGTGTCGCGGGGATATCTACGATGAATGCAACCGACCATGGACCTTGAGTATATCGATGATCCTGACTCCTTCCCTCCTTTTGAAAGTAATTCATCTGCCCCTTGGCTTTGAAACCTCATAGGGTCGTTGAGGTGGAACGACTGCACTCCTGGATGTTGTTGACCTTTCTGGCCCTCTTGTTCCCCGTTGGCACTGACATCATCCGCTGTTCATCAAAATCCGAGGATGGATGGGCCAGTCGAATATGTATCGAGCCTGTGGCAGATATACCTGGAATGACATCTGGTCTGAAGTGTGCACGAAGAGATAGAAGTTCAAGAAAGTTTGAGAATTTGCAAGAGATTTACCATCATCCTAAAGACTGCAAATAATCTGATATGTAACGAACAGAACAAAAAATGCAGCATTACTTAAATTTCTGAGCATCAGGGAATTTGAATAACACCGTCCGTAATTTAATAAAGTTGTGGGATTGGTTCGTCCGTAATTTTTCTGTGACAGTGAATTAAAATGACATTTTTGTGACTGAAACGTCAGTTCCTCAAGTTGACCCTTCTCAAATAATTGACACATCCTGGCGACATTTTTTGTTTTAGACCTTCAGTCTGATTTTCACTTAAATTATGACAGGAAAATATGGAAGTAGACCCCCATAGGCCCCAATTTGCAAGTGCACTTCATCAGGGCCATGAGTTTCTATTATGAATGAATATGGTATACTTTCAAGGAGAATAGACCATTAACCTCCGGCCCCCTTCCATTCACCACATAATGAATACTTACCATATACGATGAGATTTTCCATTGCCCCCCTACCCATCTCAAACCATGCCATCCTCACACATCATCCTTCCTCTCATATACATCAATGATCTCCTCTGAAATCATTACCCACCTGTAATCAATGAACACTTCCTATCTCTATTTATCCCTCTCCATGTTACAGTGGCGTACCCACGGGAGAAGGGGTTGGGGGTCAAAACCCCCCCCCATGACCCAAGTGATCGAACAAAAGCACAAAAACTGATTTTTTGCAGTTCAGTAGAGGCTTTTGCAGCTGTTATTTAGCGCATATTGCAGCAACATGTGTCTAGGGGCCCCATAAATTGTACTCATTTGCCAATAGGGAGGGTGGGGCAATAATGAGGCGCCCTTCCCTTGGGTTCCGACCTCAAAACCCCCCCCCCCCCCCCCTTCCAAGACAAATATCTCGGTACGCACCTGCCACGTCACCACTCAACCCATGATTGTTCCTCCTGGCATGGTCAGCAGTGCATGCCTAGTGCCTACTGTAGTTTACACTTGCACAACTCCACAAATATCTGTCTGGCATGTGCAAAAACATTAGTGATCACCAAGCGTAGGCAATTGCACAAGCTCTAAACCAGAAATCAACTATCTTTGTCAACATCTGACAGCAATCTGGATTTGCCTCAAGTGTTCCTATAAAAACTGAAGATGGCTAGGCCTAGGACGTGCAACTACCCCCTCCATAGGTGCCCATCCAACTTCTTTCCAGGTGTGGAAACATCCGTCACCTTTTTATGGGAGCACTATCGTGATACATAACACAAAAAAACAAGAGCCAATCATTAGGCTAACATTGCTTTGCAGGGCAAAATTGGCAATATCCACTGCACATCCGATCAATTTTTGTGTAGGCCTAGTGCCTGGGATTCTCATTGTCTGCGTGAATTTTAGGTATATGTACATTGGTTTTATTTCATAGTTAGAAATGCATGCTAAAAATTGTTGAATGTACAATAGGTACATGTGACCTGGCCATATCGGGCTTCAGCAAGGCTTTGACATGGTGCCACCAATATGCTTGCGATAAGTGCTATAGGAGTGGATTTCTATGG
This sequence comes from Sclerodactyla briareus, assembly GCA_026419785.1. NCBI lineage: Eukaryota > Metazoa > Echinodermata > Holothuroidea > Dendrochirotida > Sclerodactylidae > Sclerodactyla > Sclerodactyla briareus. The sequence goes on along the minus strand of JAODTK010005799.1, from coordinate 133,163 downwards.
AATTTGCCGCAACACCCTTGCTTTAACAAATCAAAGAGTTGTTGTGAATATCGGTTTTGAGTGGAGTGTACAACAGCGTACAGTCTTGGGCCCCCACCTATTCACCCTCGGCAGTAATCACCGATAGTGTATCATAATCAGCGTATTGGCCTAGGCATAGGCTAGGCCTAGGCTAGGCATAGCTACTTTGGAGTCTTGTAAATTAGTTGACAGAATGGGAAATTATATTCAGAGTGTGAAGTTACGCCCCCTCACGGGTGGGTGCTGACGAGCAATCAAGTGTACTGGCTAAAATGAAATACCTTTACTCAAAATCCCATGATTAGGTTACACCATCGACCAAAATTTTGGTGACTGGAACCCATTCAATAGGTTTTTTGCACCGGGACTGAAGCTTTGTCCCTCACCAAGAAAGTTCGTTGGTCTCTTTTTTGGCATTTTTCACGTCTTCCTTCCCCGGTGTCTAAAACCGCACCAATACAGGAAAACGCATAAGATAAACTGAAAGAGCCTTTTGAGATAATATGTGTGAACAAATGCGGACCCCAACCCTAGCTTTTTATAATTATCCTACTTCACTTCGTGCTTATGGAGACCAGACAGCTCCCTGTATCAAGATGGTCTGTCATTGGTACCGGAATCCGCGAATTGATCGAAGCTTCGCACTGACGCCGAATTTGGAAAAAAATGTCTATTTTTGGATCTACTGTTTTTGTTAAAAGCTCTCCGAATTTTATAGGCAGATAATATGGTGCGAGGGTTAGCCCGAACATTAGCGCTATCTGAAATTTCAGAGGGTTAAAAAATTAGCACATAATCATCGGAATTGTGAAAATAACGAGTCATAGAAGTTTATTTCCCTAATTCCAAGGGTCCCACATGCTCGAAGGGCCGTGACCCCGAGACGGGCGTACTAAGGAGGGGTCATATGGTGAGGAGGGGGGAGTGGGTGGAGAAGTAAAAAATGCCAACTGGGGCTAAAGTCATTTGGTCCACATCACCCTTATCCCTCCTACTGAAAGGTGCATTTTTGGCGTTGCCCATTTTTCGTGTCATTTTTTTTGGGGGTGGGGGCTTTTTTAAAGAAGTTTTGTAATCTTGGTGAAAATGGATTCCAAAACGGCGACCGAGACTTCACAGATATGGAGTTTCAGTGAGTCAATTGAAGGCGCATCTCATCTGAGAACTGGTTTTCCGTTTGATGGACAACCTCTATCCACCTGCACGGAAGATGGCGACTCGACATTCGATCAACGCTCGATACCACAACGCATATAACTGTACCCTCTACACCAAGTGCTATTTTTGTGCACTTCGACTGGCCTTAATGGCCTCTCCGGTATTGTGGTGGAAGTTGAGAGGGTAGTGGCCGGTTTGACTCGCCCAAACTCACGACGTGACACACGACACTGGCAGCAGTGCCGAATCTGAAGTGACAGTCAGTGGCCATGACCGTAATTCTCAGTGGGGGGGGGGGGGGGTGACGTTTTTGATTCGGATCTGGGGAAGGGGCTAAGGGACGTTGAGGAGAAGTAGGGCCGGTTGGTGCCCCAAGCTCACGACTTACACAACGCACTTCAGCAGTGCCAATCTAAAGTGACATAGTGGCGCAGGAGACGGTAATTTTTGGGGGGGGAAATTTGATGACGGATCTGGGGCAGGAGTCTAACCTCTGCAAAAGGTTTGCATTTTTCGGGCCTTAATGCACATTTGTGCATCATAGCTCTCCGAAACATCAACTTCATTCCAGCAAATAACTTCCGCATTTTCACAATGTCCTAGATGCAATTGCTGCTCTGAATCTTGTGCTTTTCTCTGCCAAATCGAATCGAGGGCCGCAAGAAGTTTAAAATTTTCCTCTTTTCAGAGGACCGCTGAAGCCCCTCCTCTTCCCACTTTAGAAAATTGTTGCTTTCATGTGGCCTTAGATGCTATCTGATGCTTCTTACCTCCTAAACACCATGCCACGTCATAAATTCCAGAAATCTTTTGCATTTTCCACGTCCTAAGGTGCGACTTTCTACTCAGGTCTTGTAATTTTTGTACCGACTCCAATCTGTCCAATGGCATCAAATAAGGCCTCTTTTCTTTTGGAGTTGGTGAAATTCTTACTTAACAGCGGACCGCCACATGGCTAAGGGACCATTCCAATGTGGGGGCCGACACATTTGTGCCGAATTTTTTGTTGTGAGTGGGTCACCGGAAGAATGGTACCGCGCGGCAAAAATTTTGCATGTTTTGTCTGGCATTTTTCATAAATTTGGGCCAGAAGCAGAAGATTCGAGAGTTCGGGCGGCGTTCGTGGCCAATTTTTTTTTCTTCACTTCTGGGCCTTCTGACGCCCTATATTAAAATTTTGATGCAATTTCTGCCTAGATATCATCTCTCCGCTTTTTATATCCTTTCGCTTCCTCATTTTGGACCATGGTCAACTTCTTTTGTCAGAATTGAGGCTCAGAAGGGGACGGGTGCTTCAAACTCTTCATATTTCCCGCGGCAGCTGACTATCCAGGACGCTATTTTTAATATTTTATCCCATGCAAGAATTACGAAACTGCACTAGCCTAATGTAACAAAATGCTTGAAGGGTCAGTCACAGATTTTTAACAAGCTTGGCCTATTTCCGTAGGGTTGTACGCCAATCTAATCCTACCCTAATTAATCATAAACAATAGCCACAATTGAATTGCTATGACCGACAGTCAATCACGGCGGTTGTTGTAAATATCCGTGGTTAAAAATGAAGAAAGAAGTGTTGTTATTGCGCGCGAAGCGCATGGAATTTTTGCTAACTATCTGGATATTGTTTAAAAGAAAACTGATACGATTCTTTGTTGTAGTTGTATTTCCACCGTTTTTACATGAAAAAAATATTCCTTTTGGTTGAATCGGAAAATTTACAAGTTGACTCGAACCCCGGACCTCATTCGGAAAATATACAATCTGACTGGAATTTTTCGAAAATTTCAACTGCAAGGTCGCTCGGTCATTTGGGGTGGGGGGGGGGGGGAGACAACCCACACCCCCCCACCTTGCCCCGCCTGCGACGTCCCTGCCATGAGACACCGAGTAGCGCTATCTCTTATGGGGCCTTTTGAAATCGATATTAAGCTTGAAGAATATCCGATGCCGAAGTTTTCTTCTGGTGATGTAATGGGTGTAGACAATTGTATCGTTCTTATTTTTGCTTCCTTCTGATATAATGGAATCAGTGACCTAGGTGGGTGTTTTGAACGAATAGTTCACCTCTCCTGTCGGGGGAGGTGGGAGGGGAGGGGGAGTAACCCGACATCATGGGCGCCACGTCCTTATGCATAGCTTATGGGAAACTGATTCATCGTACCTCACCATACTCCCGTAACCCTCACTTGGCCCATTTTTTGGGTCACACTTATTTTCGCGGTTAATAAATTCAGTCCCAATATTCTTACTGGATTTTTTTGTTTTGTTTTTTTCCATTGTTTTTCTCCTCTCGCCCCCTTCCTTCCTCCTCCTCCTCCTTCTTTCCCGTCTCTGAGCCTTTTGCGATTTGCCGCCGATCTTCGTCAGGAGGGGAAAACCTTTCCCTCCCCCACGTCTAACACACTGGTCGGGAACCACCCGGGCCTTTTCCCACCCGGGCCATCCTGGCACCGCCTCTCGAAACAAGACATGTTCAGATGCCCGGTGTCACTGAGTACCCCGGTACGTACACACCGAACTAGTCGACCCGTGTCGTGCGCTACCTTGTGCGCCTGGCATCAAATTATCTTTGCCTGAATGCCATTGCTGTTCGTGGGTTCCAGCCTACATTCAGTCTGCTGATCACAAATGTACAGGCATTAGTTGATCATAATTTCGTTCGTGCACTTGAATGATCGTGACACCAAGAACATACATACCTAGGAGCATGTCACAATCACGAGTATCTCTCTTGGACATCGCATATCAAACATTGTTTGTAAAGCCTCCAAAGTTCTCGGTTGTTTCGTAGACATCTTCACGACTGGGATATCAAATCTAAACTAAAGTTACTTGCCTATAAATATCGTGTTGTTCCCAGTTTAGACTATGCCTCCTCAGTTTTGGGTGATCCATACGAACGCATGTAACATTAACAAACTGGAAATGGTTCAGCGTAGCGCAGCTCGCTTTGTTTGGCAAAGTCTATCGTCGATCAACCAGTAAACGACAGACCTTCTTAAACAGCTTGGCTTGCCTACCCCCCTGCAGGGAAGAAGGCGGGTTTCATCACGACCAAGCTTTTCTACAAACCAGTTAACAAGCTGGTGGCTCCTCCCATTACGCAGGACTTAGTCGCGTTGACCAATCATCAATCAATATCTTCATTCACCAAATGGTCAAGTTAGACACGTTCGTGTTTACACAGATGCTTTCCAGTGGTCATTTTTTGGCAAGGACCATTCCAGATTGGAACAAATGTGCTTTCAAGCCATCAAAGAAAACACAAACACAGTTCTTTCTGACATTGATAAGATGGTTCATCATCATGTCTCTAACGTTTGTGCATGTTGCCGCGCTACGCAGTGATAACCACTATTGGTGTTTTCATATTAGCCGTCAAGAACAAGAATGTAATAGGCTAAATCACTCAGACGCTGTGCGATATCAATAACGCCCTCTATCCAAGATGTAAATAGCGATCATCAAGACGCGGTGCGATATGCAATACGCCCTCTATTCGGAGCATCCGCGTTTCCGTAAGTAACATTCAGCGGAATCCGCTTGGATTGATCAGCAGGGTCATGAGTGTAGAAAGCATAACATATAACTGTTAGAGAAAAACGCACCCACCTGGAGTACGCACAACACGACGTAAATATTCATTACACGACCGAAGACAGGCTCAAAATAAGAACCGACAAATATTTTGCAACACGACGTTATTCTCCGATCACAGCCAGAAAACCCCTCGAAAATGATTTAGTGGTCCTGTTTCAATCCCGTGTTCTTGAATATTTAGGACATGTAATCATTTTACGGCGTACTATAATTCACCCAAAAAAATTACTCACAACCAAACTGTCTGTGATTGGCTGAATTATCGTGCCGCGAAAAGTAAAATAATCACGACATAGAATTAATACACGATTGTACAATTCGGGATTTACACTGAGGATCACAAAAATGCTTAAAATTACATGGAATTGCGTTTTCGTGTGGCACGTTGTGTTTAAAAAAAATATAATAGGAACAAGTCCTAGATATGTAACAGTCGTTGTTTGTAAAAATAATTGCAAACAGTCGAATCCCGCGTTTCTACGTGGGATATGCTTCCATATCAGTGCCACGTAGTTAACAGGAAGCCCAACTTGACCTGGGGGCAGTGGTTATGAAAATTGTCAGGAAATTCTACAAAGAGAGGAAAAGTTCCCGTGTTTCTACCTCGCATCATGTAGTGAAAACTTGAAGAGCGGTTCTGGGCGGGATGCATCCGCCACACCACCCCACCTTTAGCTTACCCCGAAAATCGAGACATGCAGGATGTCATTTATGTGAGTATTAAAAACAATCCCCAGGTTGTGTTCAGTACTGCAGTGTTATAGTGGGAGTCAATGATGTGCAGTCGAATTGTAGCCAAATTGAGTTCTGTGGGGATATTCATCATCACATAGAAGTAACAACATTCCACCACCCACGGTGACGGGAATCATATTCCAGCATTCGAGACATTAGTTGGCTTCCCAACTCGATTTGGCCGTACAGTAGCGCTCGACCACAGAAAAGCACCAGTTTCTATGATCGTGCATCCCGGCGGGTCCCCAAATTCCACCATTTCCTATAGCCGACTTATACGTCCTCTCTCTATATGGATATTGTTATTAAGGTTGTTCAGAAGAATGATTATTCCAAACTCTAAAATCTATCTATGGAATCGCAAAACCTCGTTAAAGTACAAGATTTGCGCAGTCTAACACGGAAAGTATCTGTCCACCCCCCACCCTTTCTCCCGTCATGGAGCCTTAGACTATTATGTCGGCTTTTCCAAGATAGTATTTGCTAAATTTGATTCTTTTGTGTTCGGACAGGACTGAGTGCAACTGATAGAACCCAGCTATACTTCTGAAGCCTTGCTATTTCGTGGTTTATCAGTAACGTGCGATCTTTTTTGTCCTACAAGTGTAGCAATGTATGGAGTCGCCATGCAGGTGGCTTGTACAGTACCAAAGGCGTAATTTCTGGTATCAAGTCAATAGCGGTTGCAATCCGCCCTATACGTAACTGACCATTGCGAAATATTGCCAACCCCACCTCACAGACCAACAACAAAACACTTGTTAAAATATGGTACCTTCCATGGGGATGTGTAGAATAAACTAGTCGTTTATCACGCAGTTGAAAACGGATTAAGTCCTCAGTCATGTGTACCTTCACGTGACTATCAGCTGTCTGCAAAATAACTTTGGAACCACAGTGCTCTAATGGCATTTGGTAGTTTTAACTAACCCCGGCTCTGAGTTATAATCACTGAAATTCATTCTCTTTGGTTTCTCATTATTTTTGGTTCAGGCCACAACTATCCAACGCCTCTGTTCCCAGTATTTTATATGCAGGGGCGGCGATCGGTTGAATATTGTGGATGACATATGAGGGTAGCACGATCTGGCGGAGCGCCACCAGTTGGCGCTATCGTCAAGGAAATTTTTAGTTCTACCGACCCCCCAGATTGCAGGAAAGCGGCACTTCTGCCGGTCATATGGCAGTAAGCAACATCCCTAAATCGTCAAATAATTCCCGATTTTTTATTTCAAGAAAACTGCTTGAAGGAAAACTGATCACTGTTTATCCGTACACTTCGGGCCACCATCGGTTTTTGACGCGTAGGTACAAGAATTTTTTGTTTCATCACAGACCCCAGATGAAAGGAACGCATTTCCCGGACGTTGGCAGTAAGCAACGTCCCAAAATTGGCAATAATTTCAGATTCATATTTCTAGAACGTTCTTGAAGGAATGAATCGATGTGTATTCCATACAATTCGGGCCAGCGCGCCACCATCATTGACGCGTAGGGTCCAAGGGAACTCCTTCTTTTTACAGAACCCTCAGAATTGCAGGAAACGGCAATTCCCGCGCTTATGGCAGTGAGCAACGTCTCTAATTGGCAAGTAATTTTCAGAATTGTATTCGATAAACGTTCTGTTCTTGAGTAACAATTGATGTTTATTTCTTACAATTCGCGCCAACCTCAGTTGACGCCTACCGTACACGAAAATAGTCTTACGACCACCCCTCCCCCCCCCCCCCCCCCCCCCTGGATTGCAGGGAGCGGCACGTCCCGCCGACTTATGGCAGATCCAATCACTGAAATTGACAGTACTTTCCGAAAAAACTGATCGATGTTATCCTTACATCTTCAGTCGGGGTCTCCATTCCTACCCTAGCCATTTCTTAGAGATATTCCACCAAGGACCCTTCCAATGGGTTGGGGCTGCTGCAGATTGAAATTTGCTTGAAAACATTCGCTGTCATGGCAAATGTGTGCATTTTTCGGACATTTGATTGGAGGAATTGAGCCAGTCATCAGACAATTTGGTCATTTTTCAGATTTTTCCCCGCTCAAATTTTTCGTCCACAAATTTCTCATGTATCAGATTTGGTTTCGCGCCCCCGCTCCGCGCCTGTATAGTTTCCATACGTCACTCACGTAACTCCATACTAATGTGAATGATCCCCTGCCCTGTTGTGTTTCGTTACAATAGGCCTATAGCTTTCATCTTCTATTAACAGTTCAATTCGACGTCTTGATAGCTGCGGACGGCAAAATTCCTGTGGCTAATATACACTGCATATGTTCTCACCCAACCACAGGGGTGTCCCCCCTCCCCTAAGGGGAGGGGGACACCCCCTCCCCTTATAACCCCCTCACCCCCATACATCACCATTGCCAGATCCTCGGCAAAACATAACCTCTACACCCCCCCCCCCCCCAATCATCACCCTTCGCTACGCCCCTGGTCCTGGAAGCCAGACAGCTCATCACGCGAACACTTTTTCCATAGTGCTATCTATATTCGACCACAGGTACATGTCTTTCACAGTTCGCCAATGACCAGGCAAGTCACGTGATACAACCCATCGGGGCCAGAGGCCTTCCCACTGCGAAGTAACGAACGTCTGGGATGACAATTGATAAAAGTGGGTACCTCGTGAGTGGGAGGTAGGTGGGGCCGCATGCGGTGGCTTCGTTTGAGAAGTCCTCCCAGAAGGACACAAGAATGACACACCGGCTTGGTGAGCAGGGAAAACCGACAAAATGCGTCTGTATAGTGTTGGTTTGATGAGTCACGGGTAATGATCAGTAGCGGCCGCACGAAAGCGCTGATAGTGAGCGTCCTGAATAGTGCTATCAGCGGTCTATCAACAGGTCTGCTATCAACCTTTGAAAATGGACCGCACCAAGGCCGTTGATTAGTGACGTCTGCTGATACGACTCTGATAGTGATAGGCGTACGGTACCCGTAGGGAAATTGTGAAAAGAATATATTAGTACGTACTTACTCAGTAATTTTATTTACGGCAGTGTAATATTAGTATGTAGATTGTTTTAATTGCATAGCGGCAAATGCTGAGCGAAAACTGCGAAGCTGTTGACCAATTGGCCATGAAAATGGATCCCATCATCCAAATAAAGATAAACATATATGCCTATTATCCCATCACATTCGTGAAGTAGTACAAAGTAGTGTACGCCGCCACAGGCTGGGGCCGCTACACGTAGTCACCGCCACAGGGAACTTGGGAAAGGAACCAAAAGGGGTTCTTTCTTTCCTGGGGCCGGGGCTGGACAAGTTTGTTTCAATCATGGCCAAAACGACCCGCAGAGCTTGACATAAGCCATCGTGTACCTGATGAACCGTATGCTTCGCGCTACCCGAGCTTAAGCTACAGGTAGACATTGTGTGTGTGTCATATTTTTTGATAATAGTCGCGTACTAATATAGCAGTCTGCACTATGACCACGAAGTGGTAGCCGCGCCCATCGTTATAGCCACTAGCTTCACTGCTGTAGGGTCCTGTTGAATATCCGCGTTATGTAAGTGCAACAGGTAACGTATCGTATCTGGGTACGTGAGACCTCGATTACTACAGATGACACAACTAACGACCATGAGTACTGAACGCATAGTATCACGGATGGTATTGTAGTTAAATATGCACATGCATGATTTCGAGTCCCATGTGATTTAATTCGAATCTATACTTCATTGTCGAATTCATTTTAACTTTATAACACTGACATCCACCAAATCCAAAAGAGCCAGGGTCCGGACTTCACGACGAGAATTACTTAATAACGGGATAGTTTCGTTATCATAACAAACTCCTATCGCAAAACCAAGCTCCACGATGTCACCCACCGGAACAAGGAATACCATCCTTCAGGGTATAGTGACGAACGTGAACGCCTTGGTGGGCCCAACGCAGCCTACAAAGCATAAAAGATAATGGCAGACTATGCAAAAAAACCGTAAAAGAGAAAACACGAGAAGCATCTGTGCAAAAAACGACAGAGAACAAACAACGGCGGAGGAGAGACCCACGTTTGGATGACCCTGATTTCGTTACTTGGTCTTACTGACGACGAAAAGACGTACTGCAGGTTATCCCTCCCGAGCAAATAATGGTAGTTTTTGCTGTTATTGAGTTTCGTCCATGGTTTATATTGGGCGGTGGGTGAGGAGGAAAGGTAGAACTTAATTACAGCATGTCAGACACTGCTTCTTTTGCCACCATTTTGAAGGGGAAGAGGTGTTGGATGGCCGTTTGTTTGAGTACAAATGAATGTATGGGCAAAGCATGCCGTGTTGTGCTGGCCGCATGGCTTACTATCTAACAAGAAATATGCGTTTAGTTTGAATGTAGTGACGTACGCACGGTGAGGGTTTGAGCCACGTGAACAACGATATGTAACACACACACCGTTTTACTTGCTATTAGAAGTTTGCAGTTGTTATGAACACCTATTGCCTCCGCATCCATTTGCCAATAGGCAGGGTGAGGCTATTTATGAGGGCGAAATTCCATTGGATCCCGAATCCCCCCCCCCCCCCCCCCTCAGGCAAATATCTCGTCACGCTCGTTGTCGATAATGACAGCGTGGCACGTATATGTATTTTAGTCATATTGATTGACCTTGTTGCTCTCTCTGCATGTAGAGCGTCGGCTTCGCTTCGGACGAGGTAGAACAAGTAACCCGCGAACGGCAGTAGCGCCCGATGACGATGTTACGTCACCGAGCATTTTCACTAAGTACAAGTACACTACATCGAGGAAACGCTTCTCGTGGTACCCCAATGCCGGACCTCTCAGTTCAGATGCAAGAACACCAACCAAACATGATGTCCCGCATTCCGACTATTACAATCGTGATGGACTCGAGACTCATAAGCGTGGAAATAATATACAGAAACGTAAAATGCTGAAAAGATGGTATATGGAACAGAAGATCGCAATTCTCCAGAAACAGCAGACCCGCTCTCGATCCCCGTCATCTCCATCTGAGTCGCGCCTGGCCAATCTCCAGCCAGCATTGCAACCATAGCCTGGTGTGCCCCCACACTAGGCCAACTTCCCAGCGTCAATCCCACACTATAGATTGCAAGAACGAGAGTTCGTAGTTTGTAGAAAAGACATAAAATGATGGTTTTCTTAACGTTAATATTTGTTAATTCTTATGTCGTGTCTCATAAAACATTATACATAAATTCACATCACACTAATCGACCATGATAGGCATCCCACTGTACTAGCTCATAAACAACATTGTCATAATCTGTTTCTGATCCCTGCTGGTGCCTGATGATTACATGAAGCAGACATTTATGATTATTCATTTGTAGTTCCTGTGGTTTAGACCCCGTGATTCACTGCCCATTTCCCCCCAAATGTGACAACAACCGACTACTGTTCATTTCAATTCAGCTCTATTCCATTTATGCCCCGTGAAGGTGTCCCTTGATTGAACTTATTTATTTTAATTTTCCTTTTTCGTGATTGGGACGATGTAATGTGTTTTGAGGACTGCCCCGCACTATGACATCATCGCACAGACCACAGGTTGGTCGTAATTTGCCAGTTACCTCCTGATCTGCTATACGGGTTTTGTGCCGTATTGTCTTTGTAATTGCTTGCGCTGAATAACATAAGTCCACTTGGAACGGTACTGAAAGATTGCGGTTCTATGGTACCTAGTTTAGGCTGAAGTTGCTGATATGTATCACACCCCATTAGCAATCATTTTTGACTTTTTATATTACACTTTAATTTTTTTTTACTTATTGCCAGTGTATTAGATGTTATTGTTGAAAAAAATTGCAACGTGTATGACAATTATTCTCGAAATGATTACATGCCAGAAAAGACTCCGCTATTAGGAAGTCGAATGTACAATATCGAGAGTATTTCATATAAAAAGCAATGTTAAAACCGCCCATTCGTTTGCCCCCCACATCTCCGATTTGTCCCCTGCCCATTTGCACACTATTTGTTCATTGACGACGGAAAAGTGTGTCCACTACATTTGGACGAGCAGAAAATCCTGCAGCGTCCCCTCTACCGTCTGTTTGCCCTTCAACGAGAAGTTGGCATTTACCATAGATTCTGTCGATGAAGTCATCAAATTCATCCGGGAGACTAATGCCATTTGCCAAAGCAAAATTATGGAGTGCCCCGCATGCCGCAATGATACGCGATGACCGGGGTGGTTGGAACTTCATTGGTTGGTTAAGCACCTCCACGCATCTCAAGACCCGTTGCCATCTTTTCCAGGCAGTCGGATCTGCTTGTTGTTTCCTGGTGTAGGTCTCCTCTGCCTCGTTAGCTGGGCGGATGATGAGTAAAGCATCCATCGCTTCAGGGGTTCCGAATCTCAGTAGCCAGCTATTGGGCCTTCGTTTCCTAGAACCGTTTTCCCATATGTGTGAATTCCGCGTTGTATCGTCGTGGGGGAGCCTGGTATCGTGCGTCAATGTTGGAAAATTTTTAAGCTTTCTGTCCACGTACAATTTGTACATTTATTGAGTGAAACCTTTTCTATTTACATACGCTGCTTTCTTTTCGGCAGGTCGAAAACGGTGTATGAAGTTGCACATGCGTCCCTCTATGAGTCCTATGATGGATGGCCACCCTTCTTCTTGATAAAGTCGAGTTTTGTTGCTCTTATCTCTTGTTCGTCAGGCAGTGTAGAAAATGGTGCATATTGTCACATATCGCGTTTGCCACTGCGTGAACCAGTTGCTGTTCGTCACGAGGTGATATCCATGTGCTCCCTCACTATTGGCAAATACTCCCCTTGCGAATGTAGCGGAGTCCGGTGCAGCTGGAGGGTGGGGTCAATAGCATAATTCCTGTGGGTAGATAGTGTTTACTGACATATTGACACAAACTTATTGTCGTTGTCCTCATTTTTCATTTAGAAATTTGGGAGGGGGGGGGGTATCCCACGTGTTCGCATGCACGCTTCTTCCCCTCGGAAGTCCTTTTTATAAACATAGCTACATATTTCACCATATACAGCTGCCATAGTTAGGGTCGGGCGTTGTATTAATAATCGCCACTGACTGTATCCTCATTAATCGCAATGAGGTCAGTCTGGAAAACCAATTAATGCGACACAAACTAACTGATCAGTGACAGGAGCATAGATGTCATTGCTCAATTTTTACGTTTGTTTTTAAGTAATTGTTAAGTTCGTGTTGGCGGAAAAATCGCGAATCTAGCGCCAATAGATTTTCCATTGATAGATATCTCAGATCCACATTGCCCTGTAGCCTATACGATGTACTGTCAGGCTGAGAACCACGTTTAGGAAACCCCACAGTACGAATGATAGATTTGGTCAGTACCGCCGTTAAAGTATGGTCTTTCCTTCTCATCACCATCGTTTTCTGCCCCCCTAACATGTTTTTTTCAACTGAGTAAGACGACCCCATGATCACATTGGATTGACGCCTGGATTTGCGATTTTTTTCAGATCGACAAAGGAGCAGATAACCACCACTGAGCAGTAGCAACTGAGAGCCTGGAGCAAGCAAGGGCGCAGCACTGTGGGGGAGGTGGCCCCTCCATACATAATATTTTCCCACACACAAAACTTCTCGAGACTGTCTTGGAACTCCCCCCTCCCTCCCCTCCTGCGCATGGAGTAGTGTCTTCCCTTATAAAAAGGAAGTTTTTTGTTGCTGCCTAATATTTTTGTCTCAGGTCGACATTGGGGTGGTCAGTGTGAATAGGGTGAAATAGTTCAACAGCCATGCACAAGTCCCTCACTTACAAACGTGAAGTACTCACCACTGACAGTCCGAACACATCTCCACCCGACCCCGCTGCAATATCCCCCTGTCACGATAAGCTATATTCGACTCCCCTGAGAGCACCAAAACACCCAACTTGCCAATCCTATGACAACCCCAGACCAATGTGGTGCAAGGCCGAAACCCACACTGCACACTGGTGCTGTGATACACATACCTTGCTGTTTCTCTCTAGAGAAGGGCCTACAATTTCGAAGAGATCCCTCGAACACGGGCTGGAGACACGATACTTGCGAAAAAAATCGCTTTCATTTTCATCTTCACAAGTATTATATCGCTGTCTCCTAGTTCCCCCACGCCCATTGCCGAAATCTACATCTGCTGCAACTTTCGCCACATGTTAAAAGCTTGCCGCCAAAACGCAACCCGCGGGCCTACTGCTATCATTACACTACCGCGCCCTAGCCTGGTAGGATAATGATATCCCTTATCCTACTCTGTTCCACACTATCATATTTCTGTGCGGTCTTCTAAACTGATAGACGATCCCACGGAGAGGAACTTCACTATCAGCAAATTTCTGTTGCGGCCGATTTGCTAGCACGTTGATAGGAGTTTTCTGAAGTGCTATCACGCTCCGTGCGGTCTGTAACATCTGTAACATCTGTATGTAGCTCATCTGGACCAACGTCCTCAAGGGCGACTATAAATATATACAAGTGGGGCAAGCGAAAATGACTTGGCTCAAGGTCCAAGCTAATCCTTGTTAATTGGCGGTCACGCAAGTATGGCATGTATCCTGTTTTTGCGTGGCGTGTGTTGTGTGTTTGTGTGTGTGTGTGTGTGCGTGTGTGTATGGCACATTTTGCCGAGGATATTTAAGAACGCAAGCATTTATCAAGTTCCTATTCACTTGTAGTTTCGTCTTGGTGTAGAATGATCCCTATTTTTCCCCTGTTGCAGTCAGGTCATCTAAAGGTCAACGAGTGAAGGCCCACCGGTAAAGGGGTCATGCCCCCAACACTGGCGTGTCAGAAGAGGGGGGCTGACCCCAGACTGTTAGAAAGTCTTCTGTACTAATGGGTTTTCTACTGTGATTCCTATTTGTATTCATTTGATAATATCCATTGGTTGACCCCATATGACATTTTTATGTACTTTGCTACAGCCACTTATTTGCATAATTCACGCGAAATTTAATTTTGTCCATGGGTGAACAAATTTGCCAATGGGCACTTCATTTGTTCCTGAAAAATCAGGCATTTTTAGGTCACCGGAGGTCCAACGTGCTCTTCTGTGATTTTCCAAACTTTGTCAGAATTCAATATTTGGTGAATGGGGAGGTCAGTTGTTCTCCACAAAAGTAGTAAGAAAGGAATGGAAGAACAGAGAGGAAGAGAAAGTATTACATTTGAATTCCAAGTGGGCGAATTATAGGACAGGGAATTTTAAGTTAAACTGACAATATCTATAGGGGGTAATACAAGTTTTCTGGTTTGGGCCTCATTAGCCCTAGCCTGTTCAGCTATGGCAAGGATCGCAATACAGTTTAGTGTCTTGTTCCTTTCGTTGCAGCAGTTGTTTGCTCACATACTCTTCATACTTTTGACCTCTGTTAACTTCGTTTGACCTTGACAGTGGCGTACCAGACTTTTCATCTGGGGGGAACACCGAGGTTGTAGGGGGGCACAATCCGCCTGGTGTACTATCTAGCGAGTGCTACCATGGGTTGGCGCTAGTGGACAAGGGAATTTTTTGTAGATTTACAAACCCCCCAGGTGGCCGGGAATGGCCCCTTTTTAGGTGTTTGGCTACATAACCAATTCCGGTAATGTGATCTCGTGTCCCTAATGTCCCAATTGGGTGGAGAAATATTCCCCCTTAAAACACCTGTAATATATATTCATACGACATTAATCCAAATCTTGAAGATTCGTGTATCCTCTTTTTTTTTGTTTCGCCCACCCTGGCCGTATAGCTAGGATCTATGTTAGAGGGCTGGTCATGTTTAAAATTCCGACTGGATGTATTTTTTACCTGTGCGAGCGGTGGAAATAGCTAAGTGGATCGCCACTATATGGCGCGTAATTGACCAAGAACATTTTTGGTTTTGGGCACCTCTATCTTAGATCACTTGGAAATGGACTTCCTAGGCCTTAAAAAGGACCAGCGAACACCCTGTTGTAACACATATCAGAAGGGACGACATAATACAAAAAACTTGATGATTCGTGTATACTCTTTATTTTTTTGCCCACCTGCTGCCGTAGCTAAGGTCAATGTTGTGGGGGGTGGGGTGTCAATGTCTGAAATTCCGACTGGATGTATCTTCCCAATTGAGCGGACGAGAACACTGAGTCGGAGCGCCTATATAGGATGCGCGTAGCGCCCAAGATAATTTTGGTTTTTGCACCCCTTTAGATCACTGGAACTAGCACTTCCTCGGCATAACAGGACCAGCGAATACACTGGCCCAAGATTGAAGTTTTATCTTTGCAGGAAACCTACTGGTCCTAGTTCTGGTAACAATATTTTGAAAACACTAGAGCATATAGGCCATCACAAATACTCAATGTCCCAGGAATGCTGCTGCATCCTTTTGTGACATTCCAGTTAACTTGCTGCTCCACTCACCATGTTTAAAAAAAAAATACTTCGTAACCTGGCGACTAATCTATAGATTTATACGATCCGCGCCCTATAAATGACTGGAGCGTCCCTAGTACAACATTTTTTTTTTGCACTCATCGGAAACGGCAACTGGCACTTTTCTTGGGGGTCCAAAAAATGGCCCAAGACCGAAGTTTTAACCATGGTGGCTTGCGTTCTATGTTCTCTGGCAAGCTTTCTTTCTTATCAGGCTCAAGCAAGGATATTTGGGTCTTATCCGTAATTACTTAATAGGCATATATCATGCCAGGAATCTAATCAGTTCTTGTACTCTTCATAATTGTTATAAACTCCGAACAGCATCACCACTGCATCTCGCTCAAGATAGATCTGTACCAGCTTTTCGGGGCCAATTTTCATAATAGCAATTTATGCAATGAGTATGGTCTTTTGAGACAGTAAAGTGGAATGCACATCGCAACTCTTCACGGCGCACGTCCACAAAAAGGTCCCAGCATGATGGCTTCCACGGTTCAGGAGATATCAACCGCACATACGGACAGACAGACGGACAGACCAACAGACGACGGATAGACGCAGTAGACCCACACACAACAAAGTGACCACTATGTCTCTCCCTTAACAAAGTTCAGGCGAGACAAAAAGATCCCTTGTGTCCTTGGTATTTGGTAAATTCATCTTATAGTATGCACAACTACAACTTTTTCGTTTGTCTTATACTCAACTCGTATGTAGAAGGGCAGCGGCTTGGCAATGCCGTTTCCGGCGATCTGAGGGTGGAAAACTAATAGCTAAAACTTTCTTTTCCGTGATGATTAATTGTATTCGATGTTTCCCCCCCCCCCCTACTTTTCAAAACGGATCGACACCCTGCGGCAGACAGGTAGTAACAATGCACTGAATTCCATACATGGACTGGGGCTTCGTTAACTATGTTAACGAAGGATGTACATGATTGGAGGCAAAGTTTTTTTTTTTTGTTTTTTCTGTCTGTGTCATTCAGCAGGCAATTGTCATGATTGTATGATTGATGCAGGTGGTAGGATCAAACTGATTCATTTGTCCTACCACCTGCGAAACGATTTTCGTATGGCCACTAGTTTCTACCCTCTATTTTCACACGGGCTGAATCACAAAGGGCTTCGGTACCACAGGATACTGCGGGGTTTCATCATAACTTTCATGAGGATTCTTTCGTGCCTGAGTCGGGAATCTAATCGTCGGGACTCCATATGTCATTGAGCAGACCAAAGCCATTCCTTTGACAGTCCGTTTGGTGATATATTGATCGGCTGGCCCACTGTTGAAGTGGTGTTGTGTTGCTGAGATCGTGCAAGTACACAATTGTATACCCTACCTCGCGTACCATTATCGAACTGGCGTGTGGAGTCCTGAGGTCACTTGTTGTGGCTTTCTGGGCGGAAGAAACTGATCTCCCCCGTCTCAGCTCGGTGTGCTCTCAGACTCGCAGTACTCAATAAGGCTTAATATTCACTGTGGGTGAACATAACCATGCTTGGAGTTTATTCAACTTCTAATCCTCAATGTTTAACAGACTGGCTTTGTCAGCCTGGTGCACTGCGTCTTTATAAAGATGTAGACATGCAACGAAAAAAACAGGGCAGGGCATCGTGCACATTGATTTCACATCAGTATGGCGGTTTACGTAAGTTTGACGTATGACACTATATATTGGCGGCAGATGCGGGGAAAAAAAATATTGGACATTTGGGGACAATTGTTTTGAAGGGAACCAAACCTGGAAAAATGACGAACTATCTGCTGACTGGCTCTATTGTTTTAATTAAGTGCCCGAGAAATGCACACATCTTCAACGACCGCGATGCCAAGCAAATTAAAAAATAAGAATAATAACATCTAGCAATAATACAATATAATAATAGCAATAAACATAATACTAACGTCCATAAAGCTCTCTCCAAACAGAACGCCCATGCATAAACAACAATATACAGAGAAAACTATATACTGACGAACATGCAAATTTGACCATTGGCTACAATATACATTTTTTTCGAAGTGACTGACCGTTGGCGTTAATCAGTCCCATCAAAATGTGGGCATCGCAGCCACGCACAGTGGTTCCGCATTGTCGATAGTAAGTAGCCCAATAACTGCTCCGCTCAAAACCCCTCAAATCCCTCAAAATTCCGCTGGGCCCCCCGTAATCTGATTTTCGCTGCCACTTCACGCGTCATGTACGAACGAATAAAATGGAGTAAATGGTTCGAAGACAAGTGCAAGTCCTTGGTAGCTGCGGTACAGCAAAACTCTCGTGGCACATACACTGCATTTTTTCGCCATGTCACATTTAGGTTTGTGTTCACTTCGACTGACCTACTTGACATCTGTCTACCAGAATGCCTTGGACCGCTGTCTACCACTGAGTCCTCAATTTTGCTATCAGTGCCATTCCTACGCCTGTGGCAGTGAACAGTGAAACACACTTCCCACAGAAATGAATGATCTAACCATTGTTGCACTCATAGTTATAGTTGCCCACTCACAAGTTCACCATCAAACAGCATTTAGGTGGGGGGGGGGGGGCGCAATCCCCCATTTCTAGGTCACCACTGAGGAATTGACCGAGATGTAATGTAACAAATCCTGTGTAGGGCAGGGTCTAATGTAAACTAGTGCGAGATGCGATGAAAGACAAATCACACCCCCTGACAATAGGTTTTATTGTCAACTATCTTCATAACTGGAACTTCTGATAGATAAGGTAAACACTGCTCAGGGCAGAGGATGGGAGTAATGTAAACAAACTTGTCTTGGGGGTGGGGGCAGCATGAGAGCTCAAAATAAAGTTGGAAATGGGGTAATTAATTGATTTAATTAAAATCTCATAACACTATGCTAACATCAATGTAATCTAAAGGCTAGCCAAGTAGCAAGCTCCACCCACCAAGTTTTCAACCTATCGCATGTATGGTTAGAAGTTATGAATGAACGTGACGAACATAGGGACAAACGAACTTACGAACGAACGAACTAACGAACTAACGGACGGACGGAGAGACATGATCACGTGTAGAGCTGCTCTCCCGCAGCATAAAATAAACACATTACTATAACAGGTTGAATCCGTTTCTTCACAGGACCACCAGAAACTTATACCCGTTGCCAGTGGTTACATAATATCTATATATACTATATATATATATGATATTTATATTATATCTAATATATATATATATATATATAATATATATATATATATATATATAATATGACATGACGGCTCCTGACAGCAAGGAATCTATAGGGGTACTGGCTTGGGTTCCCTGTTGTATCACCGGTTCGTCGGTCTGACGATAGCACAACTTTCAATGCTTGTCTGCCTAACGTCTGAGATATTCTTCGCTTCGGGAAGACACTATCTTCTCCTGTTTAGGATAGTATGAGCGCCGCTACTCGAATTCTATTCCAATCAACGTTTGCATGCGCAGATCAAGACAGGCGGGTGAACTGCCAACGTGTAATCTCTCCGCAATCAAAAAAAAAAAAAAAAAAAAAAAAAACAAAAAAAAAAAAAAAAAAAAGGAAAAAAAAAAAAAAAAAAAAAAAAAAAAAAAAAAAAAAAAACAAATACCGCTATGTGATCCTCATTAATTTTCTACCTCGACTTTCAGGGTATCTGTCTATTCCACCAAGTTTCCTCCGAACATGTGACAATTATAGGAAGCACAATACCTGATCCTGTTTTCACGTTTGTCCGTTACCTGACCTCCTCCTCAGTTCCAGTATTTTTGGAATCCCTTACCCGGCCTGTATCTGTTGTTCAGGTCAGGACCAACTGCATGCAGTGCACATTCTTTAGGTTTTCGTTCATCTTCGACGAAGTTGAGGAAGCGCATAAAAACACATTCGAGTTCGGTGAACTTGATATCACCGTCATCTTGCGGGGCTAACTTTTGTCCCACCCACCAATTTTCGTTCAAATCCGCCAAGTTCGGAAAACCGAAAAAAAAAAAAATTGCACAATTTTGATCTATTGTGACCTTGTTATACCCGTAACGTTCCAGGGACCAACTTTCAAATCTCCACCCACAAGTTTTCGTGTAAATCGGACTACTCTGTATTTCCCGTGAAAGCGGTGCCAAAGAATAGGCACTAGGCATCCGACCCATCCGATATTTCACTATACGGGGGGGGGGGGGGGGATACGTACGAATTCCGATCAAACGATTCGGATGAACCCGAAGAGTTATTGCCCTAACACCTAAGTTTCCGGCAGAGAAAGGCGGGGCGCGGGCGACCCGACACAACCCATCCCATAATTCTCAGAACACTTCGAATGTACATTTAACTGGTCCGTCATGTCTATACAAATTCGAGGCCACGCTTTGTCAGTTTGAAATCTGTCGAAACAAACCTCAAACGCGTTTAGAGTATAAGGAATAAAATTCAATGATAATCGAATGCCTTGTTACCACATGTGCTTCCATTTCAGTGCACCGCTCACCCTCCCCCAGTTGTTTTACTTGTGATGGTATTTCATGCAACCTTGTGCGCTGTTGATTGATACATTTGGCAGGGCTCGCATATGATGATATCATATAGGCCTATGCCCATTACAACCCTGTGACAACCCCACTGAACTACAAACTACAACTATAAAAAGTGTCGGGCGGGTAAACCGCCAACGTATATATCCCCGTATCTCCTTATTCAAGAACATTTGGTGAAGCATTAAACCGACAATATTCGTGGAAAGAAGTCATTATAGAAGACTTGTGAAGCGACAACGTGTACAGGTAATGGGTCCATTCCATAATGCACTGTTAATTGGTATGAGGCACCCCTACACCCCCGCACAAGGTGCTCCTTAAATAACACATTTATTCAAGATGCGACCTTTAACCACAACGGCCACCCGACAGAGGTCAAATTCATCTCAGGGTCACAAACATGCAGGTCAACCATTATATCACAATAGTGAACCATCCAAGCCTCGCAGATATTCAATTCTCCGATTATTAGCCAAAAAACAGTTTTGACGCCCTAATTGACCCCGAATGATCTTTAATGATATGAGAGTTTTTTTATGCGAATGTTTACTCCTCCATGTGGATCATCCACTCCTGGAGCCTTTTGCTTCTGAAGAACACACACAGTTCTATTATTGCCGAAAAAGTACTGAAATCAGTTTTTGTCCCCCTAATTAACTTTAAAGACCTTCAATGACCTGGCGGGTTTTTATGACAATTGGTTTACACAACACTCCATGTGATGGGTCCACTCCTAGAAGCATTGCATTCCAATGACCATGCCCAATGTTATTGCAAAAAAGGTATAAAAATTGAACTTTGACCCCTGGTAACTACCAAAGTAACCGATCGAAGCGGGAGTTGTTTGCTCTCCATAAAGCCCAAAGCTCAATCAATATCAAAAATCACAGTTTCTAGTTTTTTTTTGCCCGTAACTCTTAAATAGCACTTTATTCAAGATTCGACCTTCACCCACCTGACCACCCGACAGAGACAAATTTCATGATCCAGTCACACACATGCAGTCTAACAATTATTCAAAATGTGACCCATCCGCCTGCGCAGATATTCAATTTTTTCCCGATTATAGCCAAAAACAGTTTTTGACCCCTCAAGTGACCTCTAATGACCTTGAATGATATGACTGTTGCTATGAAATTGTTTACTCTCCATGTGAGACATCCACTCCGACAGCATTTTGCATTCTGTGAACACACCAGTGCTATTGCATAAAAAGTACTAAAATCAGTTTTTTGACCCCTAAGTGCTTTTTAAATGACCTTCAATGACTTGGCGGTTTTTATGAAAATTGTTACCCGCCATGAGCAATACATTTACCAGCAGTGACGTCGAGACTAACTTATCGCGATATAAGGCCCCACCAACGCAACGGTCCGCCCGCAAGTTTTTCAACTGCTGAGTGATTGAGAACACTGCGACTTCGATCCTGTTACCGTTTGTTAGTATTGACTTCATAAACGAGCACTGACTGACTGATTGCCCTTTTATCTGTTTATTAAGACATGCTAACTGGCCGGAGCGCAGCAGTAGGATCGAGCATTTCTCCTGAGGGGGGAGGGGGATGGGGTGCGGGGGTGGGTGGGGTGCGGGGCGGGGGGGTGGGGGGTTCCACAAATTTTAAAACCAACTCCAGACTAGTTATACGGGTACAAAACACAGTGCTTATACGGTGCGTAGAAATGTGTCGAATATTAGGCTAGTATATCTGGTATATGATCTTTCTAAAGACATTCATGTGAATAAGACGTCGAAAAGAGAAGCAGTATATTCATTGGAGCAGTATACGTCACACCGCTGCACTGGATCGATCCTTTATATGGGGGAGGAGGGGGATTGAGAATTCGGCTCCTCAATGTGCAATTGGTGCCACATGGGGGAACTTCTGAGGTGTGATTCCTACTGATGAATCCATACCTTTCAGGTTAACAACAGCTCTTTATAAGGACTTCGGTTTACATCTTAAAGCGCCATTGTCCACCCTGTATTTTTTCATGGATACTGATGACACGTTTCGGCTACTGTGCATGGTACGTCAGTTCACAGTCCGTGTTATATTAGCTAGAGCGTCAGTGACTTATTACTGTCACACCTTTCTATTCCATTTGTCATGGGCTTGAAACTCACACTGAGCTTGAGTCAATTTAGCCAGAAATATGTCATAATGGATATATTGATGGCTAAGACCAGCTGGGCATTAGCCTGCCCGCGCGGCAACCCTCCGACTCAGTGGGCTGCGGTCTTTAATGGAAGGCCCTCAATTCCATACTTTTTCAACTAACTGACTGGTTGGATATAGTGATTGGCTAAGACCAGCTGGCATTAGCTGGCCCGCGCAGGACACCCTCGACTCGTGGGCCTGCGGCGTCTTTATGGAGGCCCTTCAATTCCATTACTTCACTAACGACTGAAAAGTTGCTGGCGATTCTGGCCTGTCTTCAAGCTGATGTTAGCTATACTGGCGTGCACGGCGCTGTGATGTTATCAGTATTTGACGATCGGTTTCAACTAATAGGCGTCGGGTGATTGGATTCGTTAATGAGTTTATACAAATGGAGAACTGGAAAACAGAATAACCCTTATCTCCCCAATCCGCTCTCTCAAGCTTTCTCAACAGACGACCCTGCCTTCTTTTACCGACAGACCCAAAATTTGCCAACAGGGCAAATTGCCCACTTTGGGCATTCATCGGAAAGTCAATCAATATTTGTACTTGTCCTTTTCTTCACTTGAATTTGAATCAGTCTTTTGACAACGCAATTTGTGGGCGGTTCCCTGACCCCTTTCCGATGCCGCACCGGGCCATCATGTAGTGTAGTATGGTACCGGCACGTCAAAGTTTCCTATGGTCAAACCCATAAATAAATAATTCGTATATTAGTTTGTTCATTTATTCAAGTAACTGGTCACCCAGGAAATCGACAACGTCCAATGAAGGAGCAACACCAAGTGTAAAGCCAGTCTTCGAGCGACCGATATAAAGCTGAAGGAGAACCCGTTTTCGTTGATAGAAACAACCCAGAGGAAATTGCAGGCATTTTCTGAAGGCAAAATTCAAGCCAGAATTCACTCAACATGACATCAAGGTCATTATGCATTGGTTGAACATGGTGCTTTGCATACGTCGGATTACAGTGTTAGAAAAAATAGCAGTCGGGCTCAAATATTGGGGGAGGGGAGGCAAAATGCAATGAGTTCCCTCAACCAAAACTTATTGACGGGACGCCCGCCAGCCCCCCCCCCCCCCCCCCCCCCCCCCCCACCCCCCCCCCACCCCCATGGAAAATCGCCGCCCTGTGCCCGTCGCGTCTTACCAGGTATTTCAGAGTAATGTTTATGAATTTTTTTGGTTATCTCCAAGCATTATTCACGCAATCCCTGGTTGACGTATTTCTCCATAATTCGTGCCGTGGCGAAACAAGGGACGATGGTCGGGAAGAGGGGGCACGGGTTCATTGCATGGGTGTCTGAACGCACTTTTTTCGCTATTTGTGTGGGCGGTCAGGAAAGAAGGAATCTTTGAATGCAGCTGCAAACAACTAAAGTCCATTATTGCAAGCAGTCTGCTGGGTGGATCTGTCCAAATACAGGACATTGTGAGCGAAATACTATGAGTTGTTTACACGAGGATGTGTGGTGAGTGTAGTTAGGGGGTGTAAGGTTGAGGTGTGGTGTGGGATTGAGCTCAACACTGAAAATCGCGAGCTGAGTTACTACACTGAAGACCGTCACGGACCTGCGAAAATGTTACTTCAAAGTCCGTTTATCAGCGCCTTTCGATCAGTCCCAGGCTCAAGTTTACATGAGCGATGGATTCATTGTAGGCCTGGAAAATGTGGACACATTAAATAATTAAGACAGATTTAGTGCCACATAGGAAATATCGGTTGGGCGACTCAGGGGTGAAACGAAAGTCACCCCCCCCCCCCTGAGAACCACAAACGGAAATTTCAATGCATTCCGGTCATTGAAGGGAAAAAAGTTCAATACTAGTCCGTGCAGTCATGCACCTGCAACTACTGAAAACAGCCCCCCCGTCACTTGATTTCAGATAGGCCTATTCTTCATTCCGACGGGCATGCTAAATTAACACATTTTCTCAAAACCGCCCATGCTATTCTCAATCCATCGGTTTTTCTCGGATCACAGCCGCAATGTTGGGGGGAGGATATTGTGAACGTACAGGTGCATTTTACACCACGTTCTCCTAGCCCCATCTGTGCTAGAAAGAAAAAACAGACATTACTCGACACACACTAGTTCCGACTCTTGAAATCGTGGAGCCAAAGCCGGCAGTTCCTAGTATACTGAAAGAACCCTACAGTAAAAACTACCCACGTCTTATTGGGATTGTAGAGCTCTAGAGAACTACGAGAACCCTGTAATACGCTAATGACATTCCACAATTCCGATAGACTCAATGGGGACACAGCCAATAGATATCCACTGGTTGTCCCCAGCGGCTTGTGACGTCGCTGCTAGCAGCACTACTACTACCACCATCTGTCATTCATTCAAAAACCGCACCCACACGACGTTGTCGCGTGCCAGACTCCACCCCTATCTTCCAAAATAGATGAACAAAATGCCATCAGGTTCAGTTACCTTTGCTAATGGTAGGTCCACTGCTAGCCCGAGTTTTCTCATGGGACTAGGCGTAATAAGTTGGTAGAGGACGACAACAACGCACAGAAAATTTGCGTCTTTTTACCAAGTTAGTACCACCTCTTTACGCCACACTCTTCACTGGGTGTGAATCGTATATATCTAGTGAATTTCTGGTATAAGACCAGTGCCCATCAGAGGCAAAAGAGGCAGTCTTAAAACCCTATATACAAGGATTTTGACAAGTGTTTCTTCGCAAGTACAGGCCACCGCTGAATGTTTGTGACGAGATTGTGACCGTTTTGTTTAAGGGGACGGGACATTGAAATATACCGTTACCCTTACTAAAAGACGGGGTAAATGATTCCGTTGTTCTTGATCTGTCAGTCTGGTTATCAGAAATTAATTAATAACTCACTGAGTCTCTGTTTATTCCACGCTAAGAAAGCAGAATCTATATGTAGTTACGTGACATATGCATATGTGCGTGTTCGTAGTGTGCGCTACCTCTTTGAGCAGATATCTCCAAACACACAAAATGTCAATGGAGTTCAAATCGACATGTGGTTTACTTATCGTTCTTGTTACCAGTCCAAAAGTCATCCGAGGTAATGAGAGGTAACAATTATTGTGAGCACGAATCAGGCTATGGCATTGCTAAGGTTGCAGATAGGGCAACGCGCGTTATAGGAAAGACCCCTATTTTTTATTTGTTCTTGTGCAATAGAAGGTCAAGGTCAGAGGTAATGAACTCAAAGGCATGTGAGTACGATAACGAGAGGATTACAAGCAGAGGGCATAAATAAAGCATATCTATGGAGAGAAGGAACCCCTTGGTGACCGACCTCTTGGACCTCTTGATTCGTTTGACCTCGACCTTGTGACATGGGTGAATTGTGATGACCAGATTCGTTCTGTTGAGACAAAACTTAAAGTGAATAGACTAATGTACGACAAGTTCCTATCACGAGATCTCAAGGAACGCACATGTTTGAAAGATCAAGACGGCCTTAAAACACTGGAATGTTGTTAATTTGACCGCTGACATTGAAATCTTGGCAACAAAACATTTTAGAGGGATGTTGCAGTAATGGAGTTTGTTCGTCTGGGTGAAAGATGTAGTTTCGCTATGCATTCGGGAGCCTAATACATGTCGTTTGAATTATTAGAGCTTTGCGTGGCCACCGCCCACTCAGTAAAATTTAAGATGCTTGTGTCAGGATAGAAAAATATTTGACCTAAGGGTGCCAGTGTCGGCTGAATATATAGCCCTCAGGCAGGGGTAGTTGTGGACCCTGCACTTTAGAGGCCACCCAAGTGAAAGTGTGTAGATATTACTGTAAATCACCACATGAATGACTCCCGATTGTCCACCTTTTCATTATCACACGATTTCCCTGGACAGACTGATATTGTCTTGTCGTTGCTGCCATATAGTCAACAGTGGTTTGTTCATCACTGGGTCAAGTCCCAAGGACGCAGCCTATAAACTTGCAATGTTTACCTGTTTATTAAGCTCTCCGTGAGCCAGTATACCCTAATCCCAGGGCCTATGACAAAACCTCTAAGGATTGATTTATGGGCATTCTCAACAAGTAGGCCAATCTAAAGGTAATTTAAAACGTACGCCCAGTAGTGTATATGGAAGAGGGTGGGGTGGAGTGCCCCCCCTTTGAAAGGTTTAACTGGGGAAGAAGAAAAACAGTGAAATACGGGGGGTTAGGTGACAGACAGAACATCCTGTTTGATACACGGTTTCCAACAATAGTGGTACTGTCAGACCCTCACCACGGGTGACCCAAAACACAAGATCTAACCCCCCGCCATAACCGGGAACAGTTACCACTACACCCCCCACACCTTCAGCACTGAAGGTCGCCGCACCCAATTGCAAACATCGAGTCAGTTTGAGCTGAGTGGATGACACAGTAGATGAAAACATTTCTAAAGGTCAGTAAATTTAACATTTTAGATATTTCTAAAACCTGTTCCTGTTTAAAAAAAAAAAAAAAAATCAATGGTAATTAGACAAGAGAACAGATGTCTTTAACATCTGGGTCAAAGACCGAATTACAAGTAGTTAACGAGCCCGCTCGAGAAGAATCCGTTGTGCATCGTGGACAACCTCTGATCCGACCAATCTGGCGTAACGGGCTATACGTTGAAACAGTCTGACTGAATGGTTTTTTTTTTGGTTAACAGTGGCAATGGTTTTCAGGTTTAAAGGAAGTGAAACCGAATGAGCTTGTGACCACCAAGTTATCAGGAAATTACAATCATAAACAAGAGTGCAAACCTGGAGTTGCAGGCTCCATCAGCAAATGTCGGAACTATTCAGTCTTTCTATGCCCTATTTTGCTAGTTGTCAAAACAGACAAAAAATTTATCAAAATATGTAAGGAAACAGCCATTTTCCCCAAAAAAGTATTTACATAGCGACATAGAAACTTCCAGGAAATTTTTCAGCGGCTAGTGGGAAACCCGTGGTTTTGATACTTTGTATCTCGGTGCAAATTTGCATCCATTCAGTAGTCAAACCTTGAATATACTGAGAAAAAGAAACGATTTAAAAATTTGGTCCAAAAAAAATTTTTTCCCCTAAAATCCCCCATTTTGGTAATTTACGGCTGAATGATTGCATGGGAAAAAGCTGTTATATGTGCCTTTGCACACTGCTACGAAATTTTCAATCATTCAGCCATTGGAAGCAGCATAACTTGAAAAATATGAAAAAAAAATTGGCCACACTCCAAAATGAAACATATCCCCAAATGTCTTCCATCAATTTCACGAGTTTGCGATCGTTTCGCTAATTTTGTGACGATCAGGCATGCGTAAAATTTGTACAATGTCGACCACTCCAAAGGGGAAATATTCCCAAAAACCTACACATCGGCACGCACACCACACACACACACACAACACCACGGCAACGCACACTACTACAATTTCGCGAGTGCACCACATGCTGGATCACCCGACACCGTACTCCACCAACGGCACCCCCCCATTCTGGTTAACCTAGCAACTGGTTCTATGGCTAAGCCACACCATGACTATAGGTGCCCAGGCAAACTGCCTACAATATCTCATCCGTCCCATCGGGCCCCTGATGATTACATCACTATCGACGTTCAAGGTCATTCGTGGTCTTTTTATAACTTATATTTTGTCGGTGGGTGTCAAATAAGGCAAACCAGTATACCGGTCCCACGAATTGTTGGCATTAGACTATTACTAGTGTAATAATCCGATTACATCATACCTGGTAGCAGGTAGATTCCCCTCATTAAATATACTCCCACTCCTCAAACAAAATGCAGGAGGCGGGGCCCAATCCCGGCCACCAGAAGATTTTTGATCAACCATGGAATGCATGGGGAGTATTGCCGTTTGAGTTTCTCTGCACAGCTGAAAAATCATAGGGCGCACTGAAACATGCTCGTGATGATACGAGGCTGCGTTTTAAGTTTACGTTACTGTTAGATAATTACGTCATTAGCCATCAATTAAGTGACCTGATGGGGCTGATGACGAGTCATGTGACACATTACATCATCTAACAGTGGCTAACAGTCCCCAAACTTATAGTTAGGCCACGCCCCCTGCTACACTGATTTTGTATACGAATTACGTCCCCCTGACACACATGATTACTGATGACGTGCACTCGTTGCGTTCGATTCTTCGCGCAAAATCTTTCCATACATCGACAAACCACTCATGGTTCTAGTAAGGTGAGTTACTGCATAAACTCCATAAAAAGATTACCGCGCAGGCGCGAGGCATACTAACCACTACAAGGTCGATCGCCAAAAGTGTCTCGCCTGGTTGCGCGATCGTTGGTTTCTATAACACCAACTAGTTCATGCTCATTCAACTCAGCTTTTTTTGACCCGAAATCCAACTTAAAATGTTCCAACTCCCTTAGCAGCCTGAGCTTCTTTGCCTCAAATCAAAGAGGTAAAGGAGGAAATAAAATTTACAGTTTTTTCGTAGTCACTATCACCTAATCAAATTTGTTGGATCAGGAGGGTTTGCTCGTCGGCAGCTTATACAGCGTAAAATTTTGTCACAGGAGCTATGGTTTGTTCGTCTCAGTGCTTTCTTCTAACAGAAACTATATATGATGAAGTCAATCAAATTCATGAACATCCACCATCAATTCAGAAAATGTTAACCTACTGAGTTTGGCGAATTTTACCAAGTTGGAACTGGATACATTAGGCAATTAGGCCTGCTACAATGACCTCTACTGACCCCAGCCGTACCTTTAAATTGATCGGAATCTCATCTAACCTAGTTGTGGAATCCAACAGACTTCCAAAAATGCATACATTATGACCTTTAGACACATTTCATGACCTCCAGTGACCCCGAACTTGACTTTTAAATTTCTCGGGACCATGGTAGACCACATCCACCAAGTGTCGTGAAAATCCGACAACTTCGCATAAATATGCAATTATACCACTTAATTAGCAGTTTCGGCTTGATTCTAATAATCGGTTCATTTAATTGTCATCCAGGTTCTACATGTCTGAACTACATCACTGAGCACATACGGTTCTTGTGTAATCTTCCAACGAGCTCAACATAAATTATATAATTATTATTACCTCCCACCTAATCAATGCCTTCGCTGCCCAAAATCTAATCGATCGTGTACACCCAACCCACGGTGCTACCCCAAAAGGGCGTCATAATCGCCTCACTGCCGACAAGAAGTGGTGACATACACACTAACACCCACGCGCACGCCACACACATACACACGCACCCATTCACCCAACACGCCAGTGACCACTAAGTTTTTCTTCCTGAATTTCATGCAGGCGAGAACAAAATGGACTCTACTAGAAATATTTTCAAGGCTCATTTAATTCACTGTCCCGACTTGGAGCACTCGCTGTGGAAGCACCACTAACCTAGTTTTGCCAGTGTTTTTTAATTTCCATGGGTTTATAGCTTCACTTAAGAGAGAGGCATGACTCTGGTAGAGCCACCTCTGACTGCGTAGATCTGTCACTTGCGATTAATTATTGTACTTCAGTCATTCCTCGTCAGTCAGGGTCAAGCTCCCCTATGCTGAAGTGATCGCAAAATGGAAGCACTATATTCATCCGGGGTCGTACTGATGTTTTATCGCCATGCTTCACCTCACGGCACAGCTAAACAAATTATTGCCCGCGCAGAGGATCGAACTATCTTCAAGGCCCGCAAGGGTGCAAACCCTGGACAATTGCGCGTTTTTGTCAGCTGCGCATCCCTCACATGTTACACGGAATATGGCGATATCTCGTGGAATGGACTTATAAGGTGACGACAACTTGCACATTGCCTATATGGCTGAAGATGGCTACACTGATTCCCGGCCCTCGACGGGGCCCAAGTGCCCTCATCTCATCCATTTATTCCGATTGACTAAATGATCAGTCAAGAACTGAACCTAATTAGTTGGTCAGACACAATTTTGGCATTGTTTCAGTCAGGGTTATTAGTGGGTCCTTTAAGGATGAGGGCGATGGTGGCGTTCCTTCTTGCACTTTATGGGCTGTTCGAGCGGGGGGAGGGGGGCTATGCCCTCACAGCAGTGACATTCGACCTGCTACGAGTGGTCATATACGCTCTGATAGATGACTGGCCTTAGCTTCCACTTATACCCTGTTATGTCAAGGAGTGAACACATCGGCTTGTACGTCATTCTGTATCGATGCCCCAGTCCTCCTGATCGAAGCTTCCAGCTCGCGAACAGCGCCCTCGTCCGTGAAGTCACCCCCACCCCCCCCCCCCCCCCCCAGCTGTTGTAGACACTATGAATGTTTGCGAGGGCGCCCTTTGCGCGTCAGTTATTCCTGGTTGCTGACCTTCGCTGCGTGTCCGCACTGCCCGGCGACCCAGCCGGGCAGGTCCATACACATCTCATCAACCTCCGTGTCTGAGTAGTAGCATAACCACTTTCCCCGATGTGTATCCGTATCTTTTCGCTAGGTCAATGCGGCCTCGTGGTTGATGTGCGTCCCAGATTTCTGCAGAGTTTTCCAGGCGGTACCAGGCGTATGGTCCGGATGATCGACTCCTGGGAGGGCTTCGCACCTGACCCAATGAACTCCATCACGCTATTGAATACTATAAAAATGTACATTGCTGTCGATTGTGGGTCCATGGATTGGTGTTTTTTGGGCGGGTGGACGATGAATAGTGGTTGGGTGGGGATAGATGGAAACAAATCAGCGGCCATGATGCCTTAAGCGGCTTGTATAATGAACCGATAATTAGTTTTTGGTATGTGATAGTCAGACATTTTTCGGTAATAAAAATTGCGTATGAGCGATTATTACACATGGTACGAAAGAATACTTTGTACTTGCCGACAAAAACGAAACGCCAACTCAGTTATTCCTTGTCAGCATTCATGTATGTTCCTATCATTCACCTGGAAGTTCGTAATTGTGAGCTTTTTTCGCGATGTACCATATTTTAAAAAAGGTCACTGTGGTCAACACCTGACTAAAACTAGACGCTTGGTCTCGTAGGCGTCCGACTACTACGGTAATACGGTATATCACAGGCGTATCCGTCATCGATAGAATTTTCCTGGGGGAATTTCACCGCATGCGAACAACCGTCTCTCGTATATATCTAACCTTCGATGATATACTTGCCCTGAACATTTTTGTCCGTGGAGAAGAACCGTCCCCCGGGTATTGAACTATATCATGAATATCATAACACGGTATATCGTCTTCTATATTGCACTGAGACGATTTTCGATAGTCGAACAACCGTCCCCCGTTAAATTGAACTCCATCCTATGGCTCACTCCTACTTTCGGTATATCGTCCTCCTATAGACTTGCACTACAACAGTCCTGTTGATATCTGGAATTTCATGGAATCCTCAGCCTCAATCCCCTGGAAATTCGGGTAGCTGCCCCTCCATTTTCATCTATCCGCAATCACTCAATCCTCAAGACCAGTAATACAGTTTCTCACAGTAAGCTTACAGTAACGATGGCCTCCAGTCAGCGGCACATCGTCTTCATAAACTAAGCATGTGCAGGCGGGTAACCGCCACTGTATAGATATCCTCGCAGGAATGCCTTTGTTGACCTCGTTGAAGAAAGCACCGGAAGTTTATGTCCATTTGAACCTCTGGGGCTTTGGATATGCGGCCTACCTGTTGTTCAGGACCAACTGTATTCACATTCTCCAAGTTTCGTTCACATCCAACGAAGTTAGAAAATTCGCAATTAAACGCCCTTGACCTCTGGTGACCTTTTTTGAAATTACCGTCAATGTTTTCGGGCCTCAACTTGTTTGTCCCCACTCACAAGTTTCATGTGATCGAACTGACTCTGTTTTTCGCCAAAACGACAAATTTGACCTCCGGTAACCTGAATACCGTCATGTTTCCTGTAATCGACCAACCTGTTTTCCCTTTTGAACCTGCAAAATAGAGGCAGCTGACATGCAGTGACGCCCACTTTCGAACTCATCCGAGATTTTGCTAGGACGGCATGTGTACCAAGTTCAGCTCATCTGATAGCGTTGAAGATTTATTGCGTCTTACGCTAACGTTCGACGGCGGCGGCGGCGACGGCGCTAACAGCCCCCAAAACCAATATTCCCCGAACACTCAAAAGTGTTGCGGGAATTAATTATGTACCACATTATAGACTGTTCTCTTTAGCTAGCCCGCGCGAAGGAAGCATACATATCGGGTCTCTATCACTTTGAGATAAAAACAGCTGTCGCAATAGGCTGCTCATTAAAACCACCCTTAGGCAGTGTGTGGCAATTGAGCACTTTTCAAACAACTATTCATCATCCCTTGTAAAACCGTATTATCATAAACATTTTTAGCAATTAAACAGGAAGTACGGAATAGTGTTGGAAGAAAAGTGATAATTCATATACCCCACAGAAATCAGCCACATTTGTAGGCCAAATTCCGCGGAAAAATATACCTTTCAGTTGTGATGGTGAATTCTTCACGTAGAAACGCCTCCAATCTCCGCATCTCTCATTGATGGATCAAGAGTTGCTCATGGCGCTATGGTTTCTAAGAAGAGAGTACACATAGCTTACTGAATAGGCGAATGTTGCCTGGGTCGACGGTATCTCGAATCGGACACTGCCTGTAAGTCACAGGTGTATAGGCTCTTAATATCTACCAGTGGTTGGCACAGTTGGTAGAGCGTCGGCCCTTTTATCCGGTTGACGGGGGTGCGCGATTACAGGTTCGCCTCCATACCAAAGACTTTAATGGCAACCTGTTCCATTCTCGCTGGACGCTCGCTCAGCACAGGGGATGGGAGCAGGGACAAGCGAGAGGTAGGCAATTTGAAAGTTGCAGTCTTTTTGTTTTTTTTGTTTGCCGTGTGATTATCCCACCCCAACTTATACGGCTTGAATATAGTGCCTTACATTTGGACTCTTTCCAGCAAGACCTAAACCATTGAGGTACCGCCGAAGGCATTGCCTTATTCCGTGGCAGATAGTGGGATTCGCAAGCTGACAAGAGGATAGTATTCCAGGTCTGCATCGCCTGCTAGGCTTTGAATAGGTTCGAGTGCTCGGCAAGTATACCATAAAAAAAGGAAAAAAATATCATTTTTCTTAGATTCAGTGAAAGGGGTATAGATGTGTAACATTTAAAACAAATTCAACATGGTCTGATTCTCTTCCTATCGAACATAGTATGTACAAATGGTGCCACTTGCTGTGGAAAAATATCAAGAGAGAAGGTAATATCTCTGCTATTGGCAAAAATATTGCTTGCCCACTAAAAGTAGGCAGAATCACGTAGTACTATATGGACCGGCAGAAATATGTAAAATTCGATTAATACATCTGTGATTTTTAGATAACTACGTGGTAATTCATGGGTCAAAATATATCGGAAGACAGCATCCCCCCACAACAAGCATGTAGAAGCAGGGCCGTAGCGAGCAGACGGGGGGGGGGGGGGGTGGGGGGGGGCCGGGGGGGGGGCCGGGCACCCTTCTTGGACCCATGTGGGCGTACATTTCGACACAAAAACTCTAGTTTAGTTACTAGTTTTACTGTTCAGTAGGACGTTTTACAGCGGATGTTTGTCGAAATTTTGCAACAGTACGTGTCTAGAAGCCCATAAATTGCGCATTTATTTACCGATGAGGAGTGGAGGCCATATGGAGGCGCACTTCTTGGGGTCCCGACCTCACCGCTGCCCACCCCATCATCGTGACAAATCTTCAGTTCGCCACTGATGTAGATGCTGACCTCAGATGCAACGTATGTCACATGTAGAACCATATCCCTACCACAAAGAGATAATTATCAGGGAAAAAGGGAATACTCATCCGGAAAGAGAAACAAGTTCATGAACCGCTAGTCACGCATTTCGTCGCTACAGGGTTGTTATATTTTGCCTCATCTGTTTCAAACAACCACATCTTTAGAGGTCGCGTAAGAGAGCAAATGAACAGTCAGCAGGTAATAACAAAATAAATTAAATGATATAGAGATGGATATACTACAGTTTGCCAGCCTCTAAGCTACCTATACAATGCCACTAATCAGTAACCCAATCAAAATGAGTAGTGACCAGTCCATCTAAGGGTATCAAGGGGAAATGTGACTAGTACTGTCTACATTCTGCAAATAAGGGGGGAAGGACACATAACTTGATTTCCAATGACCCGTTTTCTGATTTCAAATATCTCAGGGCCCATTCAGGTGGACCGCACTTGATACGTCCATGGAAAACCCAACAGAAGCTGAAAATCAACACAAACGCATTTAAATTAAGCCAAACTGGACACATGAATAACCCCAGCGACTCGAATCTATGTCAAAAATTTGGAGGGCTAAAAATAGGAGCCCACACCCATCAAGTTCATGAAAAATCGAACAACTAGGGGCAAAACTTGACATAATCAATGACTCCAGTGACCTAAAACTATGTTAAAAAATATGAGCGGCTAGCAAATTAGACACATTAAATGACCACCAATGACCCCGAATCTATGTTAAAAAAATCGGAACTGAAGGTCAACCACACCACCAGGTGTCATATGAAAACCAACAATCTTAAGGTTCCGCTAAATTATGCAAATTAGACACATTGAATGATTCTAGTTACCCTGAATCTTTGTCAAATGTTTCGAGACCGAGAGTAGGACCAATCACTGAGTTTCGTAAAAATCCGACAAGCCTTGAAATTTCGCAAATTATGCTAATAGACAAGTTTTTCTAATTAGCATTTTCACGTTGAAGGAAAAGCTAACCAGTCCATCTACCTTATAATCAGTACCTCCCTGTGCCAAACTAAATAACCACAGCACCTACGGTCGTCCTGCATCTTAACTAACGAGCCTCAAACAATGAATGAATAAATTCGGGCTAATGACGGTTTACCTTAATTATTCAATGACCTTATGTGCCCAAAATCAATCGATCGGTTCCCTAACCACGTATAATACGTACCAAACTTATTACGAAATCGATATTATCGTTCGGGGAAAATCCTGCAAATTATCTAGGAAAGCGGATCCACATACACACACAACACACAACACACATCCACACACCCGCACATAAAAAAATCACACAACACACACACACAACCACGAGAAAGTGATTGCTAAGTCTCTTCCGGCAAAAAAAAACGTTGTTTCAGGCGAGACAAAAAGATCGAATGAAAGTACAATTATTGAACGAGGGAATATTTTCGTCCTAGATAGTTTGCAAATTATGGTTAGTAATCAACATCGAGCCCTGGTTTATCTACAGGGCAATGCACGACTGGGGGGACTTCGACAAACAGGGAAGGCATCCGAGTCCACTCAGCTATTCATTTTTTATCTGTTATTCCGTATGTACCTAGGCTACTAATAGAGTGAAGTATTACTCTGTAAAATGGAGCATCCGAATACGAGTGCTTGATAAAGATCACGCCCCGGGGGAAAAAAAACCAAATGCTGTACAGAAGCCCCTATGCAGAGCAGAAGTCAGTGTGGAGCCTATGCACCGACAGCGCCCTGTAGTAGTTTATCGTGACATGTGATTCGGGCGAGATGATTGCATTTGGTCTGAATATTAAAATATGATCCGTTGACAGCCTCCTCTAGTTCGAGCTTAAACTTCAATAGTTCTGATTCGCTCCATGACAGTTTAATTCACCCCGAATTATTATCAGCGTATTCTAATCGGGTAAACTCACTGAAGATGTCCAGAACTTGCATTATGGTACACTATGTAACTATGAAGTAACACAGGTACGGTCAGGGCATATGATAAGAGAAATCCGCAGATAATAGTAAACAAACTGAATGTTTTCCCCGATGTTACACACACATAGGACGCCTCCTCCTTTGCAGTTTGTGGTCTCCGACGGAACTTTGAACAGTGCACACGATCCCGCATCTAAAAAAATTTGGTTCTGGCCTCTCCATTTTAATATAGTAGCTCGCATGATAGTAGGTTGGTTTGGCGGGAGTTTGAGTTAGTTTTGTTAGTTAGTCCAACTATGACAGGATCCAAGATGAGTCCCTCAGATTTTTCTTCATCCTTGTCAATCCAAACGCACTAGCAATGTAAGGAATGGTAAAAACTCTTCAAATGCAGCCTATTCATCATTGATTTTACAGGCTCTCCAGCAGAATTGATCAGTTTGGAGGATCGGGATATTACCCAGAAGGTTTGCCAGAGATTCTTAGTGAATTTCAGCTAA
The DNA here is from genome assembly GCA_026419785.1 of Sclerodactyla briareus. NCBI lineage: Eukaryota > Metazoa > Echinodermata > Holothuroidea > Dendrochirotida > Sclerodactylidae > Sclerodactyla > Sclerodactyla briareus. The sequence goes on along the minus strand of JAODTK010005799.1, from coordinate 96,422 downwards.
TTACTACACACACACACATACACACACACACACGCGCGCGCCAAAGTGACAACTAAGTCTTTTCCTGAATTTATTCAGGGAAACAAAAGAGAATGTCACTCCGAAAAAGAAACAAGGTGGGTTCATGATCGCTAGTCACGCTTTCTTCGCTATCATTGGTTGACAAGCTCACCAATGGTGCTGTATCTCAAACCAAAAATGCTCATACTATTTCACGTCAGAATGATCACCAAGGAGCCTTATGACTTCGAGAACTTCGTTGATGTTTTTGGTGTTTCCTTTAGTTTTTTTGACCTATCCTCGATGTGGTCAATGATTGTTATTTCTGCACCTCTACACACCTAAGTTTATGAAAAAAAAATGTTAATAACTAAGTACTCTACAAGCCTGTCACACCCAAGTTCTTTGGGGCCCAATTCACTGCTTACCCTTCTTATTGATGTGTTGTATCGGGAAGTCCTATGTATCTTTGAACGTTTCTATGCAAGAACAGGTCCACACAGTATTGCATAGCGCTGGTATTATGGATGAATAATAGGGGTATGTTGGTTATAATTAAGGCATCGCCAAAACATCCAGGTGGTTGGCCGAAACGTCCCTGGATACAGGTTGGCTGAAATCGGGTGGGGGGGGGGAGTCTCAAAAATAGATCAGCGAATCCTTTTGGTACAGTACCATGCATACTGCCGAACATTCCGTTTTCAACATAGAAGTTGTTTTTGCTAAAGGGTTACGTTACAGCCTCCCTCTTGCCCCAAATTTTTCCCCGGACTCTCCTGGAGTGCATGGCAAACTACTCCTACACAGATTACACTGTAGACAGTGGTACATGGGATAATGCTACCCATGCCATACCGTTTCTACTTCCATCCCATGGCTATATGACTGTCGCCGGAGAGCAAACCTCCAACGGCAACATTTTTCCTTGCCCATAGTGGATGTTCTTTCCATGCAACTTGTATTTTGTGTGAATAAGAAAACGAAAATTATAATTTCAATGGCTATATTAATTCCCCAAGGTAGCCCCTGCCTAAGGCTATTAGCTAACTGCACTTGCTGTGATTGTGTTACAGGGACCACACGTGGTCACTTTCTGAATACACCTTGCAAATAACATGAATTCAATTCTTTATGTGAACTTGTGTTTGTATACCCCATTTACATGCCTGTTTCATTTATTTGATGATTTTCAAATGGTTTTAGAGATGGCAGCTTTTAACGTTTATTACAGTGACTGTGGACTCCATCCACATGGGTAACATAAAATGTGTACTTGCACCGGTTCTGCAAAGTCATGATTCTGTCAAACGGGCTAGTGTTACAGTGTAGAGTATACATACATGCGCAAAAAATATCGGACCGTTCGATACTCACCCTCTTCACCACGGCGGTCGTGTCGTAGTTTGACCTACTTACGATAGTGCTATAGCCTAGGCCTAGCTACTTAGGGTATAGCGGTCAACGTACGAGTCTCCTGTGCTTCACACCCTCGCTGCAAAGTATGCTCCAAATTCTTTCAAGGGTCTAATTGATCGCGATCTTCGTAAAATTCCCGAATCTTTTTAATAGATTTATTTCTGTATACACATGTACACATTTAAGAAGAGTTTCTATGGACAATACACTGAGAAATAGGAGTGCCACGTTCGGATGCCTGCGCGAATCGGGCTCGGTACAGTACATGTGTCTGAATTGGCACTTCGTTGGGGTCATGTTGACAATAAATATCCCCAAGTAGCTAGATTACGAGGTCAGAGCTCGACTGAATTATGGAGAAATGACAAAGGTCATGGGAAAAATGTCAACTTTCGCATAAAATCACTCTTAAACTACCTCCAGATACCCCAAATTTTTTACATGTACCTTTTTGTGAACATGCTATAAGCAGCACTTTCGAAGAACATTTTCGATAATGAATTTGAGAACAATCCAATCCTCTTCATAGCAGAAAATCCATTTTGTCGATTGAACAAAATAGTCCCTCATTTCTAGTTATTGACCTTTGACCTTAACTTTCACAAGGTCAGAGAGTCCCATGGTCAATGAACATGTTTCCAAGTTGGTCCAGATCCATCAAAGTATGACCGTTTAGTGCCTAAATCAGCGACTTCCACCATAAAAAAAAAAAAATAAATAAAAAAAAAAAGATGTTACTGTTCACTCTAATAATTAATGACGTTCATCAAAATCTTTGTACAATCTTAACGAAGCACACTCCAGGACATTATGACAGAGTTTCAAGAAAATCTAAAGCTTTTTGTGAGAGAATTATACATTTGTCATTTTCACACAATGGCCTATGATGCCCTTTTTATGACCTTTGACCTTGACCTCCACCAGGGCCATAAATGTCCTCGTGGTCAATGATCTTATGTCCACTTTTTTGTCAACACAGCAAGCTTTTATAATTTGGCAGCCAAAAGCACTTGTTGCCGCCAAAATTCAATTGTTGACACACAGGAATTTGATGGATAGACATATAGATAAATAACTGACTGGCCCGATCACAAAGCTCAACCAGCTAGCTGGTTTGAGGTAAAATCCAATGGTAATTTTTTTTTCTTCAAATGCACCTTTCATCATTGAGTTTTAACAAGCTCTCAGCTAGTTATCCAGGTCTGAGGAATCGGATATGACCCATGGGTTTCGAGATTTCAGTGGAAATTTCGACGATTGTTTTGTGAAATGTGAAACGTTTGATTGTGAGTCCCTCACCAAATGCCACTCTACTTTTTGCAGAAGGATTTGCAGAACTAGGGACAATGAATATCTAATAAATTTCTCAGGTGCAAAGGAAATAAAACTGTAGGAATCGTCAAATTCCTTCAATGGGGGGGGGGGGGGGGCAGCATAATCCCTGCCTTAGTTCCCACAGTCCCGGGCGTATTAATCATTCGGTAGAAATGGGTAAATAACAATAATTCTATCAATAGATTTTTGTATTTTCCCTCGTTGATTTCAAAATGTGGAACTTTGTCTTATGAGTCCCTGAACCACTACTGTCAACTTGAATTTTCTCATAATAAGACGGAAAATCAGCAATCAAATTGCTCAAACTAGCATTAAGGCGATTTCAGTTCGAAAATTGTAATTGTTCAGTATAAAACCAAGACCACCAAGTTGACATATGTATAATATGTATACCTGCATGTATTTTAACATTTGACCTGTACTGTCAATGTGTGGCTGCATGTGTTGTGTGCAAACTGCTGCCTATATGCATGTAATTTGCTGGATATTCGGAGCCAGCCTATGAGCCTCATGCTATAAATTGAAAAGTGAACATCATGATATCTGAGGGCATATGGGTGCTGTTTATATAAACTAAAATTTAGGCAACACTTGAGATCAAGATGGAATGTGATTCAACATGATCAGACAGTAAGGCTAATCAGCGGGTTTGCGTATTTTCTCATTACTGTAGAATGATCTAGAAAGTAATCCCACAACTGTAATCCAGTCCTACTGTCCTAGCTTGTATAGTGTGTCAACTTGTCAAAGGACCCTGAGGGATGGTGGTTAGATCCAAGCGTGTATCACTCCATTCACTGATGCAGAATGGGGGTTGTTCGGCCAGGGTTTAAAGGAACAACTCATATTGGACACAACGGAGTTTAGATTGTGGAGATGGAAAACTGTATCTATAGTGCGAACCCCGTTTCAATACGATGTTCCTATGTGATTATTGGCCTTCAAAAATTGTTCCATTAAGCAGAGAAATTGGGGAGATCCAATTGCGCAATACCGCATGACTCCACATGGCCAACACAGCAAATGATTCAGTGTTTCCATTTGTTGATATTCCACATTTAGCATAAGTTAGTTGTCTTCTCTCACCAAAGTAACCATCACACCTACCAAGGCCACTACAGCAATCCGCTCCATAGATAAATGCTTTTCGAAGTGACATTAATGTTTGAATTTCAAACGAAAACAAAGCATTTTTGCAGGGTTGTGCAGTATGACATCAATTTATATTGCAGATGGATCATTTCAATCTTGCGCATACACATTCTTTTTCCATTACACAACTTCGAATGACTATAACTTCGTAACACAGTCCATTGTGACACTTCGGTTTGGACTGATGCATTCAGTTATTATCGCCAGCTATTAAATTAGCCCTGTATAAATCATCCTGCAGCTGTCCTTGAAACTGTATGCATACACATAGATGCGAATGTGCGGTGTGCCTACAGTGCACGAGTCACACCATATTGTGTATATTCCTGCAAATGGTGCGTCTACTTGATTGGACTCGAGAACTTTTTCGCCTCCAAAAATAAGATAATATAGTACCGCTCCCTCATTAGAAATAGATTACTGTCTCCCAGGATTTCTCATTACGGTGCTGCTATTAACATCGTTGCTCAAAATCACACATGGACCTCATGACTCGGAACTCATCCTTCGTGGGATTCGGACTCACATTCGACACTGACCGGACTCCTGCCTCTGGATTCGGTGGAAGGGGGACTCGCCCCGCTGAACTCGCGACAGTACTGCCCCTCCTCCACAATATTAGGTTTATGCTATCCCATTATGTATTCTCACAAGTTTTGTGAGAATTAAATAGAATGAATGGAATTTATAACGAAAAAGTAATAGTGTCCTCAAATCACTGAATCGTGTCAGCTAACGAGTTCATTCGACCATTTTAATCGGCCTACAGAAAATTGATTACCTGAAAGCCTCGTCGGGTCCATATAGCCATCCTACCAGCTTTAGATTATGAAGTGGGGTGGTGTATGCTCTGTTATATAGAGCAGTCACCGCCTTGCACTCTGGCTCACGACATACATTCCTCGTTTTAATCAATTGGTGCCCAGAGGGGATGTCATCGACTGGATCCTTTCATATCATCAATTCAATTGGAGAGAGAATGCAGAAGTCCAGTTTCGGTGGGACATGTCGAATTTGCATTGAATTGAATATCTGTGTTCCTCGGGGTACTGTGCCTAGGCCCTTGTTTTTCTCACATACACGAGTCCTGTTGCTGACATTGCCTATACAAGCACGGCGACGATAACACAGTGTATCTCTCTTTCGTCTAAACTACTCCTCTGGTGCCGAATGGCTGCCTCGACAACGATCTGAGGCTGTGTGACCGATACTAAGCAATGGCTCATTCTGTATTGCCTAAACTGCACCGACACAAGATTCGGCAAAATAGTCTTCGCATTGCACTGTCCCCACTGCATGCGATCTCGGAGTCATCTTGATAACACTTGACAATGCGTACCCAAAATAGAGTTATGTCATCTTCATGTTTTTCATATTAGGGAAAATGGTGGAGGGGGGGAAGCTGTTCGATCATTTAGGCTTTTGGTTTTCTTGCGCTTGACTACAAGAATTCGCTTCTCTTTGGAACAATATACCCGTTCCTCAACTCGAATTCCGGCCGATTACACGCAGCCCCGCCAAACGCAAATCTCTATCGATCCGCATCAGCCGATGATTGTTCCGTTTATAAATACCCCCCCCCCCGAGAAAAGAAGTGCTGCCTTTACAGGGACGCGCCTGCCGTGAAGCGTTCTATGTCCGAAAGAACATCAACAGTTCTGTCTCTTTAATTATATCTACGCGACACTATAAGTGTCCCCGGGTATTGTGGTTTTAGGGGTTAGCCGCCGCGTCTCCGCCGCCGGAAACTCTAGTCGTTGGCGCATAACTCTTGTAACGTTATCCGATTGAACTGAAACGGGTCACACTTGTCCGCCCCAGTGAATTCTCGGATGAGTTCGTAAGTGTGCATCACTGCATTTCTGCTCTCCCTCTATTTGCCGGTTTTTTACTCGAAAATACTGAGATTATCCGCTTTACACGAAACTGGTGTGGGGACAAAAGTTGGAACCCTAAAAACCTGACGTTGATTTCAAGGTCACCGAGATTGAACTTGTTTTTTTCGGCGAAAATACATCTTGGTCTAATTCACACAAAACTTTATGGGTGGAACAAAGTTGGTCCGAATAACATAAGGTGATTTCAGGTCACCAGAGTCAATTTGTGTTTTCTCGGGGTTTGTCATAATTAAACACCTGGTGGATGTGGACCTCAGTTGGACCTGAAAAACGCCTTTGTGGGGTATGCACGTCGGCGGTTTAACCGCCATGCACCATGTCAGTTCCTTGTTTTCGACGGCGTGGACACCGATGATTGTATGAGGCTTTTATAATCGTTGACGTTGTGCTTAACTACCACGAGTTTCCTGTCTGGCTGTGGCATTAGACATGCTTTGATATTTAACCCTCAGCTGTACACCGCATACCGCTTTTTCCTTAAACCTTGGAGAAACTCATTCGAACCGGTAAAGAGTTCCTAATTGACCCAAAGTCCCTCTCGTATAGTCAAACCGTACAGCCATCTGAGTACGACCCAAGGAATGGGCCAACCCAAAGATCACAGTATCCGATACTGTGCCTAATGTTGAGATGAAGACTCAATAGCGCGATTCGGGCGAAGGACGGGAGAAATACCGGTCAGGGTGAAGCAAAAGTGAATTTTTTACCCAAAATATTCACCGAGTGCCGCAAAATTGTTAGTTTTCGATTCCTTTACGAATTTAAAGGAATCTACGCTTCTGTGTGTGTATATGTTTGTGCGTGTATTTGTGTGCGTCTGTGCGTTTGTGTGTGGGGGGTGTTTGTGTTTGTACGTGAGTGTTTGCCTTGTAACACGATACCTCGATCCCACTTGAATGGTCAAGTAATGAAGTACGTGATCCCAATTGTTTGGGGGTCAAGTCGGAGCTCATCTGAGGTCAAGAAGAGGTCAAAGTCTGAAAATGTTGTTACCCATAAGTCCCTGATCGGTCCGATCACTTGGAATTGTGTATGCAGCTTTCTATAAGGGTACAGGAACCCTATGTTTTTTTGTGTGATCGCGGATCAGATTTGAGGTAAAAATGGCAAAATGTTGAAAAATTAAAATTTGGCAAATTTAGCTCGTTAACACGATACTCCGACCCCACGTGGATGATCAGTTTCATACTTGGTTTTTTGATTCCCCATAATGATACATGATCCCTATTGGTTTGGATCAAGGCAAAGGTCCCTCTGATGTCAAGAGACGTCAAAGTCTGAAAAAGCGTGTTACATGATAAAGCCAAAGTGCCTGTCCGGTCAGGTGAAATCGGTATACAGCTTTCTATGGAAAAACCGGAAACACTTCATATTCCCCCACTTCGGGGAATACTATGGCTTTGGCTCGTCCGTTCCCGCCCCGCCGCCCATGCCGCCGTGTCCGCCGGAAGACTTTCGTGTTAACGCAAAAACGCTCTAACGCATGTGTCCGATTTGCACGAAACTTTGCACACATCTTCGCCCTACGAATCCATGTGGGCGTCCGCGGCACCACGCACCATCTTAGATTTCATAGCCGCTCGGAAGTCTTTTTTTTTTAAACTTTGCACCCATGATCGTCTTATGAAATCTTGAATGGGTGACAGTGCCATTATTTTCCTTGCGACTTAGTTTTTTTCGCTTTTTTGAGCATTTTGAAGGCATGGCGCTAATTTTCATACCAACTTTTGTTTTGTTGCCCCATAACGACCCCACCCGGCGGCCATTGCGAAATTTCTACAACCGAGTTTCCCGCCGATTTGCCCGTTTCGAGGCATTGTTTTGAGACCAACGTTTTAGAAGATGTTTACATCAAGCCCGAAAGTACCGTCGTGCGCTTCTGGAAGTAGAAAAAGCCCACATTTCGCAGTACGCTCCTGATCGTGTGTGTGGTGAGAAGAGTAGGGGGGGTGTAGGGGGCGGAGAGAGTGGAGTAGAGGGGGTGACTACAATACTCCAAACTTCCTGCACAAAACTCGCAGCAAGGGGGAGAGGATCGTTTGGCGAAAAAAATACCACTGATAATCATATCCAGTGACTACAATTAGAGGTTGTTTAGGGCGAGCATATACTTATGGGCCTCGAGGATCAATGCGTTGTCACGCGTAGGCGTTGCTTATGTATGGTGAGTATTATTTAAGATGGTACACCCAGCCTTCCCTTCAAGTTCAACATATTCCAGAGTGCATAGATTTTTTTGGTTTTGGTGTTATTCGAGCAGGCACTTCGTTTGCAACCCATAGTGTGAGTATGAACGTCCCCTCCTCGGGCCCCAGAGGAGTCCATTTTTGCTTTCCTGAGAAGGGGGGGTCAACCCCAGAATTTCAACGTGGTGCTCCGCCCAACCCATGGTAGCGCTCCGCTCGATAATGGACCCCCCCCCCCACCCCCCCGAGTTGACAAATATCCATACTCCCCTGGTATAAAGCGATACGGGTTTGCGAAATGATATACTCAAAAATCCATACTCATATAGGAATCCACTCGTGGACACCAGACCCCGGAATGTAGTCTCGGTTAGCGATAACAGTATTCTGCTAGGAATCGCGGAATCGTATCACTGTCAAGGTCGAATGAGTTTGCATGCGATCGATGTTGAAGACCTCAGTCTTAACTCGACACGGCTTTGCTTGTACTCGACTCCACACTGCTCAAGATGGTAACTGCCTTTCTTTTAGGGTAGTGAGACACGCCGTACCCCACTCTAGAGAGTACGACTTCCCTGTGGGAAGCCCGTACCTCTAATTAACCACGCGCCTTCTACGTACCTCAGCAGCTGATGCCCAGCTTCGGGGGACATCCTAGCTGGTATACTACCCACAGGCCCCCTCAACGATTTATGTAGTACTACACTTCGTAGTACCATAAAGCCTATTTAGCCTCAGCTAGCCTAAGTGTTATGCTAGTGAAACGTGGGCGTTGAGGGGGGCCCTGTGTGTGGTGTGAATGAATTAACCTACCTATAAATGGCCATTGACGTAGGCAACATTATGATGTGCCTGATAAAAGTATGACGAGCTAGTCTGTAATGCAGGTACTGGCGCGATAGCTAGATCTACTGGTTGGCTAGTACTGAGACATGTGGATAGTTGCACACAGTATAATGGAGTACGTGCTGTTGATGCTGTCAAATCTGTGGACTTTCGTGACAAAATAACAAAATAATTTCAAGTGACCTAGACGCCTATTTAGGCCCATCTATGCTACAGAGCTTACGTTTGCTTGCCGTTGAGTCCTGGTCTCCACACGAACCGAACGTCAACAACACTCTTCACAAATAAACTCAAACTCATGTGTATGTATGGTAAGCGACATAACTGCCCGACAAACTGCAATATAAATCGCTACTTAACGGTGTGGATTGGGAGGAAACGTCACGTGTACCTGCAGCGCGAACGGAATCCCTTGCGTAATTAATGCACTGTTGGAATTATTAGCCCATCGGGTTAGTCTTTCTGAGGGGCCGCATGAGATAACGTAGTCCATATTGTCATGTCACCTAGATCTACTGTTGCTTGCTTGCCATAGCAACGATTGTTTGTGGAAACGAAATTGTGAAATTTTGCGGAAACGCATTTAGGGCTATTATAATTTTTTCACTACTTTTCAGAAATTCGCTGATTCCAATGGTTGAATGATTCCCACTTTTAAACATTTCCCATGCCGAAGCCAAAATTACCAAAAATTGAATTCAGGTGGAAACCTTGATTGTTTGCCAAATTGAAATTTCTGTACTTTTTTAGGTTATATCAGGCGTCGCCACGGGGGGGGGGGGGGGAGAGGCTGCTGCCCCCCCCCCATTGGTTTGAGCGAACAAATAAATCGACAGAGTGATGTTTTAATCCCCCGTTTCCGTCGGGGGTGGGGTGAAGTCACTGGCGTAGCCAGAATTTTGGATTTGGTCCATGGGGAGGGGTCTCAGGGGAGGTGGTTGTCCCCCCTCCCCTTTGGGAAATTTTTGCATTTTTAGGAGCCCTCGGATGAACTCTGGTTCAACATTTGCACCATGGGAGGGGGGGGGGGGAGGTGCAGAAAACAATCCACGAATCGTGAAAGCCGCTGATAGAAAAGTCCTACCGCAAGCGGAACGCGCGAAAAAAATTGTTTGGTTTTGATTGAAAATTCCTCCTGAATTTCTCCGAATTTCGCCTTTCGCCATTTTTCTGCCTGTAGATTCGGTCTCAATTTTTTATCCTTTTCGGCTCCCTCATTTTTGACGAATGAATCCAACTGTTTTGGATGAATTTGAGGGTGTCTACGCTCCCTCCTCTTATTGCCATGCCTTCAGCTGGCCAGATGTACCCAGGATGCTATAGCCACAGGATCAACATTGCACTATCTAAACACCTAACCTAAGTTGCCCGAATCTCAACTATTTATTATCGGTTTGCAGACAACAACACCACGGCTATTACTGCGCAGGAAGCACGCAATTTTTTTCTGCGCATTGCTTGGAATCATCTCTATATCCCCCTATAGGGTACGGAGTCATAGGTCTGGGGGGGTTTTTAATCATTTTGCCACTGTTTTTGCCCGAACTAGAGAGATCGCTAGGGGCACGGGCTAGCTAGTGCCCTACCCCCTTGCCCCCCGCCTATGTTGGTTGATCTTGACCACACAATTGAACTAGTCAACAATCTGACTTGAATGAGAGAGCGGGACACATAATGACAAATTTGTTGGTGGGGTTTCTACGCACCGCTCCTCGAGTCCGACTGTCCTTCTATGACCAAGAACAACTTCAAATGGGTAACAAAAATCGTGTTATATAACGGTACTACTGCGCGCGAAGCGCGCAAATTTTTTGCACACTGTTTGGATATTGACCCACAAATTGGGCTGTCCAGAGGAGAATTCATGGACAATCTGACTATCACATGAGGAAAAAGAGTCGCATAAGTTCCCAATGTTGTTTCATTTAAGTGAAAAAATGGAGAATTTTTTTTGGGGGGAATTCGATTGGGGGGGGCATGCCCCCCGTGTCCCCCCCTGGCTACGCCATGTTGAGTGTCAAATCCGTTTATCCAACTTATTGGACTTATTGGTTATTTTCCTTTCGTTCTCATCGAGATCAAATCGAGACTCCACTTTGCTGTAATATAGCGTTCGCAAATGTCAGCGTATGTTTCTGTTTGAGAACACGGTGGTCCTTATGAGCCACCGTTTGTTAATATGAGGTGAAAGAATTCAATGTTAATTGTATGTTACAAGTACAGAACGTAGGTACGGTTTCATCGGGTTTCTTTTTGTCAGGTGTATCGAATGAAAATATGACCTACCTTGAAAAATTGTCATGCATTTCACTTTTTTCCAGATAATGGATTTTTGTCAAAACTCCTATTGAACGCTGATTACCTTACAAAGTGTATCAAATTGAACCACTTTGCTCTAAGCAGTATTTTGACTCAAAAAAAATCAAAAAAGAAGGGAGGGGGACCCCCCTCCCCCTTCAGACCCCCTCTCTCATGGCAGACATCCATGCTAAATCTTCCCCCCTATCGTAAAATCCCTGGCGCCGCCCGAATAAATATTGCCGTAAGCATGGGGGGGGGGGCGCGGATTCAGCGTCGGGGGGCGGGTCCGAGCATGTGGGGGGGGGTGGCGCATAATACGCTTACGGAACACACTATAGACTGTACAGTCAGTACCCGGGACACTCAAATTATAGCCTAATATTCCATCCGAAAAAGACATCTGTTTAAACAGACATTTATGCCGGTGCAAAACTCACTGGAGTTTGTTCAACATGTCTCCTCCATTGTTGCATTAACAGATGAAATTGAACACGAACCCACTTTTTTCCGGATGGGTTGTATTGTAGGCTAATTTATGTTCAACTCTCAGGGCAAAACAACCGCAGTAGAGATTGAAAAACAATAAAAGCAGGAATATTGAACCTTTGAACTTGAATTCTTGAAAGTTATATTTTTACTTATGCATCGACATTGCACAAAACCACATGGATGCGACCCATAGACTGGAGGAATAACCTACTCGTTAAACAAAGACTACGAGAAAATGAGGAAACTTTAGCCGATAATAATTAAATGAGATTAAATCAGTGACCACCGCAAACCTTACATCCAGCTGGGGGAGTGAGCCTGACAATGCATGCGACGGCAACATGCCGTTATCTCGTCGGATGCATTGCCTGTATAAGCAATGGCGTGCCACGTACTCGAACCTAATTCACTTCAGAGTTGGCTGTCAAGGCGTTTCGGCAACTTATGGTGTTGCGGCTTGAGGCAATATACAGGACCTGCCCGAATTTCAGTACCATACGAAAACACAACATTAACTAATACAGAAAGTATCAACGCGCGCGAAGATCGATAAATTTTGGTGTATTTTCCGGGCATAATGTGAAAAATTCGGGCAATCAATAAACCTGATAAAGAATCGGGTAACTCAGCCCAATTTTGTCTAAATTCTCTGCCTGAATTTCTTGTTGTTAAAAACTTTCGCGGTTGGAGCTGCCGTGTAGCCTAGTCCCTTGCCTCCCTGACCCTGATGCGGCATTCGCGGGCATTCGGGAGGTTGTGGGGGTGTGACACCCCCGAGATCACCCCCTGAGATATTGAGAAGTCGGACGTCCCGTAGCGGCGAAAGTCGGCTCTGAGCGGCCAAAGCCGATTTTAGAGTAACCGTGAATAGACCCCCAAAGGACTGTGTTCGTGCACGAAGAATGCCATATAAAAACGGAACAAATGGCACAGTTGTACGGAAGGCACCCACGGAAAGATTGGCCACCTACCTACCCCACCCCTCCCCCTCCCCTCGTGTGAACGTAACCCACGGTACGCCGAAAAAAAAAAACCTGGGAAAATGACAAAATAGTCAATCAAAAAAAAGTCGGTCCTCAGACAGAACATCTTGTCCCACAAAAGTTCACACCCCCTTGGAAAATTGTGTATTTACGCCTCTGTGCGCATTGCCCTATCCCTCCAAAAGCAAAATCGCGCGACGGAGGATCTATCATCGGGAATTCGGGGATCATAATAGTTAACGGAATAGAATAGCAAAGTCGTCACTCAACGTTAAACCAATGCAGTAATAATTAATTCGGAACACGTACTTTTTGGTTGTGGCTCACTATTTATAACACTTTTGTACTCTTCAATGTGGGGGTGCCCTGTGGGGGCCCCCAATTGGAGATACCCGGGAAATGTGCCCCTGTTGCCCCGCCCCTTTAATCGCTAGTGACTGTAAGGACCGAACCAGACAGGTAACGAAGAAGCAAAAACGAATAGTTCCCCAGCATTTCCCGCTGAAATCCCATGCCTTTTCCATTAATATGAATATTTTTTGGGAAAATGGTGTCTCCAGAACATATTTTGATAAATTCTGTCTATTAATTTGCAACTCGCAAAATAGTATCAAGTTGAAACGACTGAATAGTTCACAGTTGCCGATGAATCCTGCAACTCCGGGGATTACCCTCTTATTCTGTTATTTTGCCACGATAGTCACTCGTCGTTTTGTCGTCGTCGTATTGAAATTTGGTAAACTATGCAAAGTCAGGCAATCCACAGGCGACCCCAACTCTGCTTAAGTGTTCTATAAAGCGTAGACGGCCTGACTCCTATCATACTGCCTATTTATTAGGCGCCGTGTTCAATTCCTGTAGTATAGGTCACCTTCTTGCCACTCCTATGGCGGCAATTAGGCGTTAGTAACAAAGTGGATCCTAGCTCAAATTTGTGCCCCACATTTTGAAAATTCATACATTTTTTGATCTCAATTCAGATTGGTTATGTACGGTACCAGTACCGCCTTTACCCATGTGGGTTTGCGAGTTGCGTCAGATCAATGTATAGTAACGGAACTACCCCGAACTATCGCCCCATATTGCGCCACATGTTGTTATTGGTCAAGGTTATCTACAGTCTGTTTTTGTTCGGATCCTTTAATCGTAAATGCCTACCTTTGATACGTTACACTATGTCTTCATATGCTTATCTGACTTGTCGCGATAACGAGGGGGGGGGGGGGGGTGTTGAACTCGTCCGCCTGTGATTGCGCCCCTGGTCTAGAAGGGGAGGAGGGATATTATTTGTTTTCTCATATAATCTCTCATCGGTGGTGATCGTCCAGAGCTGATGGCTTTATTGTTCTTATGTTCGATCGATTATTAGTCATTAGTTCTGAGGCTCAAAGGTAAATTATTTGAAAAAAAAGAAAAAACTAAATGTGGGGGGGGGGGGTTTCTAGACATCGAGTGTCCGCTCAGCATTTTAATTTACCTTAACACAGTTTTCAGATAACGTTTCCGTATTATCTATGAGCATTTTCAATCCACTGCCAAAAAGGGGTCGAGAAATGAAAGCTTATCCGGAATGATAGACTATCCAAAAATAATTACCCCAGTTGGCTTTCCCATTCCGATTTGCCCTCCTTGAAAAGGTGTGTAACTAGCACCTTCACAATCCTTCGGCAGCCCTTATCCCGAGCAAGTGTGTTATCTATTCAATTTACCCGAAGGGGGTAAGAAAAAAAACGTGTTCCTAGGTGCTTATCTGCCACAGCGGCATTAATTTTGAAAGATATTTGGGAAACTTCTTGTTATTAGTAACCAGACGGCCGTGCAGCTTGAGCACTGAGATATTACGATCGATTCCACGTGAATTTGTGTATCTTTATAGGATCACATCATTATCGAGATGATCAGCTTTTCAACACAGATTGCATGTCGGCCCAATACATTGCTTCCTTTTCCTTCATTCCATCCCCGGCCCCGGAGACCACTTTTCTTTTTGAATAGGAAACCAAGTAAGATCGACCGGCACAGCCTACGATGCACAGAGAAGGCCCAGTGCTAGTTGCCGTGCTACGAATGTGCCCGTGTTGTAGTCTAGGCTGCGCACCTTCCGAAAGGCCGAGCCACTACCTTCGAGGCCGAGCCGAGGCTTCCGCGCTCGAGGCCAAGGCCGCACCATCGAGGCCGAGACCGAGGTCGGTTGAACGTATTAAAACAATGTAAAATTCACTATCAAAACTTACCATACAAACCTGTAACATCTTGTACAGCACCTATAAATACAAATTTGTGAATTGTAAACCGCCACAACTGTCTCATCCTTAACTGGAATTGAGATGAACACATCTCCTCACAAATGAACTCAATAAGGAGGCTTGTTATTTTTTTTTTCTTTGATAGACTATTAATTTTTGATTTAATTCGAAATTCAATCACTCCACGGAAAAACACACAACTGTCCTGACCCGGCCTTATCTCTAGGGGGCAGCCATCCGCCAAGTTCACCCCTGATCATGAAGAAAAGTCGAACAGACTCATTAACAGAGAGACCGTTAGAGAGGCAGTTAACTGATCTTAGAATGATTGATACATCATCTTGCTGACAGCCATATTGACGCAAAGTGCGAAGAATTTCGTAACCTTTCTCATATCTCTCATATCTTCCTGGTTAGTCCCCCATGGGCCCTATAAGTTCATGAATTTCATTCACGGAGATTTCACGCATAGGGCAACTCGCAATTCGTTCATCCCATTAAAACCCATCCAGACTGACCATTTGGAAATGTAGGTTTGTATGTGTGTCCTTAATTGCAGCCATTGCTTAGAAACACCGAGCACCTGAACACACAGTATCCAACACGACCTGGGAATGGCTAACCCTTTTGTTTGAGAGCTCATGAGAAAGCTTGGGCAAACGGGCTGTGACGAGGTCCGAGTCCGAGACCGAGGGCAGAAAAAATGGCCTCGACGCCTCGAGTCCTCCAACCCTGGCAGGGGCATGGGGTGTTGGGCAGTGGCGGCGGTAAGCCCACAAATTTTGGGGGGGGGGTGCAGACCAACCTTTCGATGAATTGATGTTGTTACTATCTAAGCGGAGCGGCCCAATTGGTTGGCGCGGAGCGTACAATAAAATTTGGTTTCACAAACCTCCCATATGGCCGAAACGGCACTTCTTGAGCGTTGTAGCTATGACCCAGTCATACACTGGGTCATTCTGCAAAATCGTAATTATAATAAAATGTATGTATGAAGTGTATGGCCATCATATTGTTTGAAGACAGCAATTCCTCGCTGAGGGAGAGCCCGGGGAACGGGCTGTCACACCTTCGAACCCCCCCCCCCCATCCTTATGGTTAATTTACATGCCATGTCGATACTGAGTATTATTCTGCTCACCAAGGTACCCCTTTCCCGCCCCAGTTGCCATGCCACTGTGGTCACGTGTTAGGCGTATCTGAGTCTGGTTAGGTGTTTAGTCGCGCCCGTAGTGAGACGACCCAAACACTGGAAAGATTAACATTTTCCACACTTTTGTTTCCTCTCATTTTACAATATTGACAGCTAAGGAAAATTATTACGTACGTTTAAAAGACACCAAAAGTGGGACAAATTTGTGTCTTTGAACAGTTACGTAACACCTTTTCCCTTCACGAAGTTTATATTCACTTCATCACCAAGTGGTGATGAAGTGGTTTGTACCAAACAAGGAATCAGGTTTCAAAATATGTTGTGTGTATCGCAACATATCTGTAAGCCAATGTATAGCAATTTTACAGTATACAGTTTGAATACATAAATCATGCTGTTTGGGTCTTTTTTATGTGAAACAGATACGTAACACCTAAAGCCAATTACTGCAAGATCGTAAATGATAACGTCATTCACCGACATGTCATTTGGGGTTTATCTTCATGTTCCATAATCATACGCTAGAAAAACCAAAAATGCAGCATCAACGTCCTATGTTTCTTCTAAAGACTAAATTTTTTCAATGCCCACTTTTGTTTACCGATTATGTGGCCTGTACATACAGCGGTGCTTATGTATCTTGAATAATCTATTAGGCTAGTCAGGAGACTAGGCATTACAGTCATCGTATCACTTGTATTGGCCAATATGTTAGCTAGCTCGTGTGTCCTTCTTGTTTACGAAGTTAGCGCACAGCGGAAGAGTATCTAGTCGATCTGAACTGACTTGAGTACAACTGGGCAGATTATACACACAGATTTCGCTACAGCTGCGAATATCGCGGACAGGCGGCAACGGTTCGGGTACGGCAACATTTGGTTGGACTTAGAATGAAACTAGTTTTCACATATCAAAAAAAATAGGCTGTTATAATCTAGTGTCTAATATTCCAAATTATGTTCCGCAGATCGACATGATAGTTTTTGTTTGTTTTAAATTTCGATGTTGGGGTTAATATTCCAAATTTCATTTGGTCAAAATTTTAGGGAGGACGGAACCCCCCACTCTGAATTTGGGGACGCGTCCCCCACCCCCCGTCCCCCCTCCCCCCCCCCCCGCTTGCGCCGCCTAGGGGTTGGGTGAAGACTCCCTACTTCATTTGTTTTCATCCCCCCTCCTCCAGTGTTCCCAAGAATTACCAGAGAAAGAAGAGTTTAACAAAGAATGAATTGGAACCCATTGAGGTCCGCCCAGCTGAGGTCTCGTTTATTGTGAATTTCCTATACTACTGGCCACCAAAATGCCACCAATTCCAACTAACCTGTATTCCAGGCCTACAGAAGCCCCAGATCGCTGATCTTCGGTTCTTCCCCACTCCACCCCCCCGGCGCTTGCCTCTGGACTCCATAAGGCGGGCCCTTCGACACTCGGCGAATCGCGCCGATGTGGGTATGGTATCTGCTCGTATCGTCCTCTTTAATCTTTCCCTTTCCCCCTCCCTCAAAATTTCACCTTTTCTCCTGAGGTCCCCCAAGTGTTCCTGAGGCGAAGCGCTGCCACTGCCTACTGCAGGAACTGCCCTCAGTAAACGTCTATTACAAACGCCACGAGATGAAGCTCCAGTTCGCCAACGTACTATTTTGCGCTGACGTCCCTGTCAGCAAGTTCAATTCTCGAAAGTGGGTGCAGCCTGGGCTGAAAATAGAGGGATACAATATTTTTCTTAGCTCAGGTGATCACGAAGTACAACCAAGAGGTGGGCTGTGTATGTTTAGAAAGGAATTTTAGCAGAGGATATTCATATGTCTTCAAATTTCAGGGAGAGGTTTGGGGTACAATTAAACTATGTGGGAATGATGCAGTATAAATCGGCGTATTGATAATAGTCCCAGTAGAGATTGCTAATAATCTCGATGAACTCGATCGTTTGATGTCTAATTATTTAAATCAGACTTTTTTCTCACATTTTAATTAGGGAGATTTCAATTTACCCACGTCGATTAGAGTACTGACTAGTGTAGGGTTGAGTGCGGTGGAATATTCTTGGAGGAGTGTCAGGGATAGTTGCTTGCATACAACAGGAAAGTGGTTTGACTAGAATAACATGATAAGAGGGGTGAATTAGCCTAGTATACTTTAGACTTGTTTTTACTAAACAGGAAAGAGATGGTTGTGGAGGGCAGTATGTGAGTCCTCTGGGACATAGTGATCATTGTGTTATCAAGTTTAAAATAAATTGTAACTTGAACTAGATAGCATCTTATATCAGATGGCATTTTTTTCTAATGGGAATTTGTAGGAAATGGCAAAGGAGTTGGATTGTGACTGGGACAGTTTCTCCAAGAGAGAAATGGATTGTTGATAATTAAGTTAATGTTTTTATGGAGAAAATGAACAAGGTAAACTAAGTTTATTCCATATAGTAAAAAACGATCGGTCGCAGGCAAACAGCATAATGAGTTGCCATGAAATGATGAAATTCGGTAGAAATAGGAGAAAAAAAACTCGATGTTAGCAGAGATAATATGGATTACGTAGTGCTTCTAGGTATAGTGATTACACTCACACAGAAATAAGGAACCAAGCCAAATGTTGGGTAGAAAAGCCTAAAAGACAATGGAGAAAAATTTGCTAGGAAACTGTAAGAATGACCTAGGATTTCTGGCAGTAGGTCCAATTTCTAAGCGGAAAATGCAATGTGGCTTCCAGCTCCAATAGTAGATTAGATTAGATCGATCAACTGTATTAAACCACGAGGGTAATTGCATGCTAGTATAAAACAGTTACAAACATTAAAAAATATGAAAAACAATAAAAACAGTCAAACAATGATAAAAACAGTGTCAAACAGTTGCAACAATATGACCATAAGATAATTTCAAACATATAGAAAAACAAGCCCCAAAGCAATGCACAAAGGACATGAAGTAGTATCCAAATAAATATTCACAGTATCAAACAGTTATAAGAATGAAAGCATTGAACAATCTCAAAACACGGGAAAACAGTCGACAAGACAATGACAAGAGGAAAAAGACGGGGGACCAGGACAGCTGAGCTCTAACGATGGAAGTCACTATTACGAAGTTTGATACACTGTGGAACGAAGAGGAAGAATGTTGATTCATCGTGGCGGGAGGAGGCCGCATCCTCCCACTTCTGGAAATAACAGCAGTATTGAAATAATGTTGAAGAGGGTGGCTGTCTTCGCTCATGATTTTTTCCAATTCACTCTCAGTAGTTGAAGATAAGACGTGGCCAAAGTCGATTGACTGGCACGAGCAGACGGCTCGCTTGCCGAGTTTAGGTATCAATACGTGAATATCTCTTTTCGCTTCCCACCCATGAAACTAGTTATAGCTCACACTCCAGTAATAAACGAATTATAAACTAGAAGTATTCATTATTCACATGAAATTGTTCAACATACGAAAGCAATGCATCATAGTATTTAATTCTATTCAATAATTCATCTAGATGATCATGCCAAGAGAGCGTTATTGTCGATCACCACCCCAAGATACTTTAAGTCACCATTTCAACAACACTGCCACCTATTACAACCTCCCTATGTACCCTTTCCGCTACGAAATCAATACCCCTTTTTTTCGTCTTACTGGCATTCAGTTCTAGAAAGTTAGATTTGCAGTATTCCACAAAATCATTGATTGATTCAAGTAAGCAGTTTGTCATCTTGGTATCAGATCCAACAAGCAGTGTCTCGGCAATTTTACTAATGTACAATTCTCGCTACTGGATATCGCATCTGACGAATAAAGAGTAAAAAAAATGGGGGCTAAAAACCTACCCTGTGGAACCCAGTGTTGGGACGTTTAATGCATTCGATATGCGACACTGTTAGCGTTTGGAATCTTGACATACTGTGACCTTCCAGTGAGATAACGATAAATCCGGAGCATAGAACAAAATCATGGCAGACATTCATATTCAGGAGGTTCAATTGGCAGAATATGTGGTTGTATGTTGTTAAAAGCATGAGGAGGAAATCTCGAAGAACATGATCCTGGCTAATTCCCATTAGTCGTGAGTTCAGTGGGGAATAGAGATTCGAGGCTGACAAGTACGGCGTACTCGGTGCGCGTTTCGATCTGTACGCAAACTGATCGGTCCAGATGATCAATCAGAGAAGCTTCAGTCTTAAGTACCAATCGCTCGCATACTTTCATGACTACCGAGGTTAATGCTACATGCCTTGACGTCATAGATGTTTAGATAGTATCTAATAACGGTGAGGTCAAGACAACGATGGGGATAGGTAAAAGACAGAGGCATTAGCAAACTTCTTACTAGTTAATCCTATGTTTACAGCCTGCAGGGGAGATCCCAATTGTTGGGCCTTTCCCAATAACTTATAAACTTGGTCATAGACCATTCTGATGTTTTGGGGGCTCCATCCAAAGGCACTTAAGAACTAGCTCATGTGCTAGTTATAGCCACTAACCATAGTTTTTGATAAATCATTGTTATTTTAAGAAAGGAGATAAATCACACCCAGGAAACTACAGACCTGTTAGCTTAACTGATGTGCTAATGAGTTGCCTTGAAAAGCTTATCAGGTCTCAGCATGATTAATATGAGAGTAAGTAATTTATTAAGTAAAAAAAACAATTTTAGTTTTCTTATGGGAGATCCCATACTTTTAGATGAAGAAAGTAGTTAATATAGGTTATTTATTGATGTGGATTTTATGAAAGCTTTCGATGAAGTGCCGCATCGTAGGTTGATCGGCAAGTTGGTTTCTCATGGTATTTTTATGCCAAATTGTAAAATTTATCCAGGATTTTTAGGTGCCTACGAAATCAAAGAGTATAGTGAATGGTTGTTTCATCTTCCAGCATGAGGGGTTACATAGTGGCTTCTCCGGGAAGGTGTGGGCCTCTATGTTTTGTAATTATATCAAGATGTGCCTGATGTGTTGCCCGCAAGTTCATTTGGTTGCAGATGATACTAAGTTATTACAGTAAATTAAAACTGTTGAAGATACTAGGCGTTTACAGTCATAGTCTTGTTGATAAAACTCCAAGTCTGGTCAGATACTTGGCTCTTAAGTTCATCCTGATGGGTAAGGTGCTGGCAGTTCACACTTTGAAGCAGCAAAGCTTCCTGCTAGAAAGTATTATTTACGATCAGAAGGGTGATAGAGTTATTTTAGAGAATTCAGAGTGCGAGGAAGATATTAGAGTTTTCGTAACTTGCAGGGGAGTCGATAGACCATTCCTTTGGCGTGTACCCTTTTTTTTGCGACTACCATGCTGTGTTTGCCGACTAACCCCAGCCTTCATATATAGAGAAAAATCGTCATAAAATCTTCCGCCCCCAAACGTGTGTCTGCAGCCGGGGCACCCCGGTAGCAGGCTGGGTGCTTGATTAACGAGGCCGTGCCACCAGCAGATCCGGCGCGAGCAGAGACTAGAAATTTGATCAAGGTACCCTTGGATCTACAAAGCTGGTACTAACAATGTTTTTAGCTTTAGGCTGCATCTAAAGTGGTACCGTCGTCTTCTTATCTGTGGCCTGGAGGTGGGGGATGGACACATCCGAGTAGGGTGGGAGTAGTAACTATCGCAGCGGAGCGCCACCATTGTGGCGCGCAAGCGTTTTCTAGGATTGTTGGTTTTGTAGCCCCCGATGCAGGAAATGCCCTTCCCAAGTGTTTCAAGCTGCAGGCAGTGAAGTGGAATTTCTATACTGCCATAGATTGCCAAACATTTTAACCTCTCTCTACCGGGGCTTTCAATTTTCACTTTTAAAATGGGCAGCTGAATTTTTCAGCCCCAACATTTTTATCAGTCTGTTAGACCAAAAAATTTATGTTGAAGAATACTCTAGCGGGACTAGAAGTCAGTCGATTTTCCACTGCGATTCAGTGACTGAAACGTTTTGTCTCGATTGACTGACGTTCAATCTGAGAAGGTTTGATCCATGCCTCACTGAAATTTCATTCTATTAGATGAAATTCCGTCCATCATTCAAGAGGTTCCTTCAATTGGCCGGGACTGGGGCACATAAAATGTTCGTTTGTACTGCAACAGATTGCCGGACATGGCCTCCCAGACCATTTTGAACCGAGATATTCTGAAGAGTGGAATGTAAAAGTTTTACAGTCTCTCTTCTTCAGAACCCTTCCTCTTCCGTTTCAAGTGCCGGACTGGGAGAGAAATTAAAGTTAGTCTAAACACTATGCATTGCCGGAGATGGCACCCAGGCCATTTTGAGCCAGAAATATAGGACTTTGTAAGGGTTGAAATGTACAAATTATTTTTTTTTTTTTTTTTTTATTTTCTTCTTTCAAAACCTTCCATCCTTCCTTTGAGCATTACCACCTCCAGGGTCATGTATTAACCCTTCTCGTTTCATTTGTCTTCATTGCCGGACTGGGGCACCAAAGTTTGGTTCTATACTACCATAGATTTCTGGGGTTGGAAGGGTTGAATATATAAAAGTTTGCTTTTTCCTTTTAAACTGTGTTGTACTATCAATTGTTACCCTCTTTTAAGTTGCAATTTTCTTCATTTTGCCAACTGGGGCATAATTTTGCCGACGGCCTGTGGCGGAAGGGGGGGGTGTCACACCCCTACACCCCTCTTAAACGAGAGACAGTCTGGTGTCTTTTTCAGGTTCTAGTTAGACGACGTTTGGAAGATGCTGGGCCAGTCTGGGCACCCCACAATCGGGGTGATGTAAATACGATCGAAAATGTTCGAAGACGAGCTAAAAAGATGACCCGACGTTGAAGAGTTGGGAATATCAGAAGATACGGAAGCGAAATCTGCCTACTCTGAAATACTGACTGTTGAGAGGTGACTAATCAGATGACGAAGTCTTCAAGTTATTCTGGTGTATTGATGAGGATGTCATGCAAGTGGGGTAATTTGAGTTAAGTCCCATTTCTTATACTCGAAGCCATGTAGTAAAAAGTTATTAAAGAAGTCCTGTAGATGAAACCTAACGTCAGGAAATACAGGTTTTTGTTGTCGTGTTGTTGTTCTCTCGAACAGTGAACCAGAGTCTTGTTGTTTCATCCAGTACAGCAAGGGAGGCGATTTGTGTGGCGATGGGAGGGACGGCCCAGATGGAATATTATCTAAGCGGAGCGCCACCAGGTGGCGCGCAGCGCACAGAAATTGTACGTTTGACAGACCCCTAGATTGCAGGAAACGGCCACTTCCCGTACCATATGGGAAATAGAAAAAAAACAGGCCATTCCTAAAATTGATTAAAAAATGTTTATTTCAGGAAGGTTCTCCAAACTTATAGGCCTTAGGGATCAATTTCTAAGGTGTTGCGTTGGGGTGCTGTGACATTCTCAATACCATGCAAGTGAGGCAACAACAGTACGTTCGCGCGAAGCGCGAGATTTTTGCAGATCCAATTTGACCAACGACATTGCACACTGAACCCTCTCTGACCCATCACTAAGATAGGCCTGAGCTTTTACTCAACGATTACGGCCCACATTTTTATCTATTGCGGAGCTCAGGCGCATGGGCGGGACACTTCCAATCAGGACAAGACAGGGGTTTGTGGCCAAATGAGTATAAACAGAAGTAAAGCCGACAACTGCGCGAAGCGCTCGATTTTTTCCTTTGGGACACCCATCAGAAAGTAGGCAATCTTTGGAATAAACTATTCAGAACATGATCGAATTCTGTCTTGACACGATGTGTGGCAGTCGCTGCCCGAATATTCGATGGCTATTTTATTGGTTCGTATGTGCACCGCGCATGCCACCAACTTTTCAAAAGGGGTCGCCCTATAAAGTGCTGCTTAATACTCTAATTTCAAATTTGCAAATAGCAATGGCGTCACAAGACTTTTCATACGGGGGGGCAAGACATTTTCGGGGGCGCGAGAAACACTATCTAAGCGGAGCGCCACCATAGGTTGGCGCCGAGCGCATAAGGAAATTTTTGCGCAGCCCACAGATGGATGGAAATGACTTCTCCCGGGTTCAGGCTGCATTACCAAGCTTCAAATCTTTGCATTTTGTGATCAAAATTCGTAACGGTGGACAATTTTTTGTCAGACCTCGGTTCTTATCGCTGCCACTGACTCAACTTGTGGCCAGAATAATCCAACCATTGTGCGCCATATAGGGAAAACAGGATCGCACCCAAAAATTTGGGACATTCGATACCTTAAGCTCTAATGTCCCAACCATGATATGACCTCATGCCCGAAAGAGCAGGGAACTTCCGAGTAGCATATTGGAGAAACATTGCGTTGAAAATCCACGCAGTCTGATAGCTAGGCTACTGCAGTTCCAAATCAAGCGTGGTCGAGGGAGGAGGGAAAGGACCGGAGGCTAAAGGGTTTATAATAAAAAAAGGGGTTTTGATTGAAGTTTTCAAGGTTAATGAGATGTTTGTTGTATGATTCCACCCCACAAATAGTATAACTTAGGGGCGAAACACAAAAGTTGTTCACTTTGTTGGTAATTCGAGGCGAATTGTCCCTTTTTTGTCACCTTGCGGCATGAGCCATCGAAAATTTAAGGCAATATTTGGACTTAGCCTTTCGCCACTTGAATTTGGAATCATTTCTTTTTGGGGGGGGGGGACACCACCCCCCCAAACGCAATTTTGTGGGCGTTCCTGGAACATTTTTCGATGTCCACCGTGTGCCCTCATAGTGATATGTTTGTGACCGTGCACCAAACTTCAACGAGTGGTCGGACAACCATGAATGAAAATTTTAAAAATCACAGCTCCCGCCGATACTTATGCAAACGATATGGATGAAGGAGAAACAAGTCTCATTGATATAAAGACCAACCCGATAAATTTAGTCATTTTTTTTTGTTAGGAACGTGTTTTCATGCACAAGGCACGTTCATATGTCTGAACACTACCGGTAAATAAGATACCGCGCGCATAGCGCGCAAAAAAAATCGGATATGAAAAGCAGAATTCACTCAACTGATCATTAGGTCATTATGCATTGTTTAAACACGATTGCTAATGGAATATGTCGGATACAGTGTCAGCGAAATAGGTGTCGAGCTCAAAATATTGGGGGGCGACAAAATGACATTGAGTCCCTCAACCAAAATATTGGGGGGGGGGGACGCCGTCCCCCGTCCCCCCCCCCCCATGATCGCCGACCTTGCAGTACAGTGTTCCAATTTGAAAGGTTTGGGGTGTTCAGGAGTTTGAGGTCAAAGAGTCATCTAGGGGTCATTCTGGCGAAAGGCCTTTATGCAACGGATCGTCCATTATTCACTAGGTGTGGTTGATGAAACAAGGTGTGGGGACCAAAGAACAGTTATTAATTGATTTTAACTATTATGATTCAATGGAGTATGGCATTGTCAATACAAAATCAGTTCTGATGCACATGGAATGACCCAATCAAAAACACACATGTACTTGTAATAGCATACTATCGATATCTATCACTTATGTGCCATTGGCACTCTTGTCTCACTGCCGAAGAGGGATGACCACTGTTCGCGGACCTTTTTGCTAGAGAAATTTGTGACCCCTGGAAGTTTATGGACACCCAGTCCCCCCTGCCTCGAAAAAATAATGGGAAACCGACTCTACAATCCTCAGTCAAAAAAAGCCAGTGTCCAAAGAGGCTTGAAAAAAAGGATGGCCATACATGGGATGTTCATCTCAGTTCAAGGTCAACCTGACTGGGGTCTGACAAACTTTAGGCAAACCTTTGTCCGCTGCCTCAGAAACTTGCTGTAACAGACGATATGCGAGAGCCAAGGGCTATTCATCATTCTATCAACATTTGTATTGGCAAACAGCCGAACGCGTATTCATGAGTATGGAATGAAGAGGTTGATACGAGCGGGGTAGACATCAAACGCCGGTTCAAAGGCTGTCTGCTCCGCGTAGGTCACGTGCACTTGTTATCACAGCAGAACCAAGTGCTACAGTTGTGCACTTTTCCGCTTGGTTGTTTTGTTAGTGGTATAGCATACGTTAGGCTATATACCCTGGCTATGATGGTATCTAGGTAGGTTGGTAGTTAGAGCGAACCCTTAACCCCCCCCCCCCTCACCCAGATGCGTGATTGAGGTGGGTCGCGTAAACTGCATTGTTCTGGTCTCGCGTTCAATCGGGTCTTGGAGCACCCGCATTGGATATAGAGTGCTGGAAATACCAAACAGAGGACAAATTGCGCAGTGGCGTTAGGAATTCAAAAGTTTAATTAGCTGTGTGTTACAAAAAAATAATTCTCGTACAAAAACAAACCATTGCACTACCGGTGTTTTCCATCAATCTTTAGTTAACTATTTTGGGCTTTACCTGGACCTATATAAGGTTTTCCGACCGAATCACTGAAGCTAGGCAAACCGGCTTAGAACATTGATAAGAAAATAAACGAGTACTTTCTTTCGTAAACAAGTTTCTTCATCAACGTCGTCGCCTCACCGCGTGAACATCATCCATACCTGCTCCACAGCCTATAGATTACAGATCCTCATAATAGGTGAGACAATTTCATTTATATTAGGGAATTACCTCAAGAGGGGTTGGGTTCCGCCAGAAAAAAATGTCAATTTCGCGAGTTGTACGCCCCCCAAAATAGGAATTAATTTCACCGTGAGTTACGTACGACCCCGTATTTCACTAATTGCATAATTACACACGATACATATATACAGTAGTAATACAACACATATTGCCGAGATAGCGGAGAAACATATTCATTAAAACAAAGCGCGAGGAATTAGACCTGTTGAGTATAGCATGTAATTAGAGAGAAGAAAAATCACCCTCCTTCGCAACCTCACCAACTCCACACAATTATACCAAATATGTATAACCGGTATATGGACTGTATATGATAATTACCTATTGCATTCCTAAGATAATATCAGGTGGTGGCGATATGGTATGCTCCGACGAGGCGGGGTCACATCCTCGACCGGGACCAGCGGGACGATCAAAGATTTCCTAGCCCAACCCGTGACGTCACAATTATTTTTCGTTTCGCAATAGCCACTGTACCTTAGTATGAAAAGACCAAATGTATACTGGCTTTCCCGACAACATATCATGTGAACCGTTTTTTATTTCTAATAATTTTGTTAGTCTACAGGTGACCATGTTCGTTCACACGTTTTGCATTGACTTTGTAATGACATCATATAGTAAGTGGCAGATTGAGTGTGTCCTACTTGTTGCATAGGCCTACGTACTGGCTGGAATTCGCACTCGAGGAATCCGGTTTCTACTAAATGAAAACTAGATAAGCAAAAGGTCGTACTCCTTCATGACCATTGTAACGGGAAGATAAAGAAATATCATCATCTGAAATTTTGGAAAAAAGGCTTCCAAACCCTGGTTAAATGTTGCCGATGTTAGGCCGATTTTTTCTAGCCCGAATTTCAATTGAGAAAATTTTGTAGCCTGCCACTCATACCGCCTGCAACATTTTTTGTCCCACCTAATAGTCGAATCACACCACTATACCAACCAAATCCATGAGAATTCCCCTTTGTCGAAATGATCATGTTCCAGTTTTCCAATAATTCCGAAGGCGGATTAGGGAAGGACAAGCCGGGTATAACCTCTTCCTAAACCCTTGCTACTATAATTTACCGGCAACATATCGAAAAAAAATCCGCTGAGTGGGACAAAAAATTAGCTGACGGCAACCGTTTCGGAAGGTATTTTCTGATTGGTTAGGGTACTGTTCGTTCTGTTCGATTGGGGACTAGGATCAGGGATTAGGGTAGGTATAGCCAACCACAGAAATTCAAACGAGACAGTGCACATGTGCATCGACCCCCGCAGTTTTTGGTGAATAGTAGGTTGGCAGGAGCCAGGTCACAACCTTGTTGAGCGTTGAGGCTATCATTCAACCGTCCACACCAGCCCCCCCCCCCCCCTCCACGAAAAAAGACCGGTGGTACCGAGTTCCATTTGTCCCGTTATATATCCACTGTATAGGCGAGGGTTTAGGATGAGGTTGTTTGTTGGCACTTCCGGGGCGTTCTTGACGACCTTCTTGCGAACCATAGATTGAAATGAATATGAACAGGCCCATGCACGCTCATGGCGTATTCCGCGGGCCAAAATAATCCTCATTATATCCCCGGGACCAATGTAGGTCAAGGGGTTGCGTATGTACACTGGGTTAGTTTGGCTGCCACCGGGTCCATGGATGCTACGTCTCCGCCGCCGCCGCCGCCGCCACGCCCGCCGCCGCGTTTCTCGTTAGCGCTCTAGTCTCAACGCATTGGCCGATTTACTCGAAACTTGGCACCCATGTTTGTCTTGAATGAATCTCGGAAAGTTCGAAAGTGGGCGTGGCCACACCCCTCCAACGGCGGCCATCTTGGATTTCGACTGAACGTATTTTATTCTCGCTAACGCTCTAGCTCTCCAACGCATTGTCCGATTTACTCGAAACTTGGCACCCATTTTTCGTCATGTGTTTTTTTAGACATCTTAGCGAGTTGCGAAGTGGGCGTGGCCACACCCCTCCAACGGCGGCCATCTTGGATTTTTTGACAAACTGATTTTTTCGCAGATATGCACGTTTTTCGGAACATGGCGATCGTTTTGGACCACTTAATGGTTTCCGTTCCGGGCCTCAATGGAACCACCACGGTGCGTCATTTTGATTTTTTTCGCAGAACTAGCGCTTTTTCCGATTCACTTGAAACATATGGCGATTTTCCCCAAACTTTGTCCGATTGGAACAAAACTTGTGTATGGGGGCTACATTTGTTTTTCCTCACGAGTGAAGTCATTTCAAGCCATCCGTTGTCAAATTTGCATAATTCATGTGCCCTTAACTTCCATGGATTGCAACCAAAATGGTGGATGAAGTTTATCTTGGTTTCTGCAGCAAAATGGGGTCTTTTTTTTGGGTGCTAGATCTTCTTCCCTATGATTGCTCGAAAGCGGGGATATTCACGTGGGCGGTTTACCCGCCTACACATGTCTAGTTGTTGAGTTGAAATCGTATTGCAACTTGAATGAAGTTCTTGAATATTCAGTTTTGGGAAAGGATCACTGCCGTACCGATACTCAATCAATCATTAGAGAATTTGATTTTATTTGATTTCTACGGGTTCAAGAGACCAAGTAAGGCTAATTTAGGACCCCTGGCCATGTTGAACCGTGATGAGCACCGGCGGTAAGGCGCCCTCTGATCTCGACTAGTGCTCAGAGATATCGAGGCAGAGTGTACACCATTCCCAAGGAGTCCAACGTGGCCTAAGTTATACAATGCTTGGGAACCGCAAAGGATGTGTGTGAGTTCAGGCATGTTGGTCTCTCCTCTAGGCAAGATGAACCAAATCGCATCGTCGGCTGCCAATAGCTCGAGTAATCGGGAAAGTTCGGTTTTGAGGCGCAAAGCCGCGAATACTAACTACCGCTCCATCGCGCAGTTACTGTCGTTTGTTTGGTGCTTCCCGGTCCACTCAGCTGGGTTCGCACTGGGCATGAGGAAGGGAACTACTGGGCAGGTAGCACTGGCCACCGGTCGGCCTGGATATTGAAAGCGATAGGCTAGGGGGCCGAGGTGTCGGGATCAAAGCCCCTCGCAGCTAGGCCCTGTCACTGCGGTGTGCCCCCAATCAGGGACTGCGGAGGCATTATATAAATTGGGGCGGCTAATCTTGATGCCGCCACATCTAAGAGGAGGCGCTACCATCTGTTGGCGCGGAGCGTGGATGAAAATGCATATCAATCATACCACCAGGAATTATGCAGACATAAATTCGATTTTATGTCCGGCATTATTCGATTTTATGTATACATTAATTCGACTAATCAAATCAGAAAATCAAATTCAATTGGCAGAATACAATCGTTTATGGTCTGCATCTATTCTGGGGTTGTATTGGTTTTTTGAATTTTATGTCTGCATCAATTAAATTAAGTCCTACATTTCGAATTAATGTCTGCAGATATTCGTATTAGTGTCTGCATAAATTCGAATTAATGTCTGAATATATTCTAATTATGTCTGCATAATCCGGAATTAATCTCTGCATATATTCGAATTAATTGTCTGCATATATCGAATTAAGTCTGCATATATTACGAATTAATGTAGACATAATTTCTGTCTCCTGATTGGCTAGTAATTAATGTAGCCATAAATTCGATTACATGCAGGTAATAAAAGACCCTATTTGTCCACATGGCCTGCCATATAAGTGCGCACCAACCGAAACGTATGATGCATTCGCGCCGGGGGTACTAGGTAGAATGAGTAACCGACGGTTCCTCTACTGTGAACAGTAAGCGTTAAACCGACCGCGCGGGTTAGTAGTCACTTCTATTGCGAAGAATGGGACATAAAGTTTATGAACGCGGACAGGCACATCGCCACGTTGCGCTTGATGAAACGGAATAAATTTGAGCACACCCAAATTTTTGAAACTTAAAATTGGTAGGTTTCATATGATTTCTTCAGTTTTTAGGCGGGCCCACTTCCTCCCGCATTCCAGGCGGCGAAAATGCCCTATTGCAAAAAAGTGCGGGGTAAAGCCCTCGTGGCCCCCCCCCCCAGTCTCTCCGCGCTCTATTATGCCCCCACTTTTTCTGTCCCTTCCCTATGAAACTCCTAAGACCGCCCATCGCCAACTGCATGGCAAGTACAGTTAAACCCAAGGCAATAAAACGTCGGGTCACTGCTGGAATTTTGAACCCGGAATGGTTTGCCTGCGAAGCGCAATGTTTATCACTTTGGCCATTCTCCACCACATATGTCCCATTTATTAAACAGTAACGCAACTATGCGTATTGAAGTCCCTTGCCCTTTATTTGAGTAATATCCCAATCTTTTGTAACAGAATTAAAATCTGAATATTTTTTCTGATTCATACAAGCAAAATATCAACTCACCAAACCCCAACAACGCCCGATTGTTTCTTTCAATTGAGTTTTCAGTGACACGCCCTTCTTTGGTCATTATCCTTAACCAATGCAATCTTCTTTGTGCCATAATCTCTACTTTCCCGATAGTAGGCTTCTATCTCTTAGGCTGGTAATGACTAATGAGCAATCACAAACACTATTGGATATTATATGTATCATGAGAAGAATTACTCCAGTATTGAAAACAATATTGACAAAGTAAACGACTGTCAATGTAAAATTGAAAAAACTTATCCTTAGTGAGCGCCAAACTTTTACCTTACTCTTCTTAATTTACGCTCGCTGAAAATCAATTTATGAGGATTTACAAGGAATGTAACATATACGGAAGAAAAGTCACGAAACATGGCCAACAGGACTCAATTCGAACGGTCGTCCGAAAGTCCACTATCAACTCATTCGAGTTATTCTTTTATATGCACCATGTAATTCTATTCATTATATACATCCCTAATGCTATTCATCTGAAATTGATTTATAGTTAGTGTAGGCCTATACCCTTTTTACAATGCATTGCATAGTGCTGAATAACCACCATTGTATTATTCTACAAATATTCCCATCCATAAAAAGAAATCAACAGATCTCTGTGGATTATTTCTGTCTTCCAAACTAGTTGACAAAGTAACTCAAGTAGAACAATAGAAATTGAGCAATACAACTGTGGCCGAGATGGCAGGTTCAACAGAACATTAACCTTTGTGTGGTATAGTAGGGCCTATAGTATGCTTGCTCAGTTTAATGATGTTCTAAAGCCCATTTGGCTCGCCCTTCAGTCACCCTACGTGACAGCTGGGTAATACCATGGGCAATTCCTACAACCCCACCCACTAATTCAAGAAGTGTGGGCACTGATCAATCATGCTATCGTTTTGTATGAAGGGGGTTATTCCTACCGACCGACTGACAATAGGGGAAGGATTCTCCAAAGTAGCATTAAACGTACACCTACCTGAAAACCGGCTGCTGAATTGGGACGTTGGGAGTTCAAACACTTAGGATGCATGCGGGTAAATGATACCTGTACACCAACGCACGCCAAGACCTTTGAAAAAAACTAAGTGAATATACAGTTGCCAACTTTTCTGGCATATGTTGACGGAATTTTGGCAAGCCTCGGCAACCTCCTTCTCAATGAAGGCGTGAGCGTATCACATACCAACAGGGGGGGGGGGGGGGCTCCAGGACTTGTTTGAGGTGGGAGGGGTGGGCTAGGTGCTCGACACGCGGATCTAATCTTCTCATTTCGCCTTCCGTGATTTTTATTTGAGAAGTTCCTCGAATATTTTACATGTTAGCATACCCGATAGGGCTCTCAACCAATCAACCAAAAACATGTCGGTGATGGGGGAGGGACGTTTTGCTTACGTTCCATTGATTCCCGCCCCCCCCCCCTTCCGTCTAGACGACTAGGCTCGTGGCCCAACCCTCTCCTTTAGCAACACGAATTTGTACCAGAAGGTTTTTTGCCGGGTGAACAAATAGACAGTTTTCTGTTTTATGTACCACAGTAGTGGTCGGACATTGATGTGCCGTGTGCAGACTATGAATTGTTCCTGAACCACTAAATGCCTGAAAATGTCCCCAGGTTGTTCTTAAATCATAGAAATAGGGTCTCCTCCCATCCCTAATCGTTGCATAAGACTAGCATTATACATCTTGGTGTGTGCTCTTCATTGGACGTTGTCGATGACCATTTGTTTAAATGAACAAACAAACTAACCCACAACCCACCCACCTGGCGGGATCTGTGAGTTACAAAAAAAAAAAGAGTGGGAGACGAACTTGTTGAAAGTTGAGTGGCGAGTGCACGGCGCACCTGACTATCACTATGACGTATGAGGGCACATGGTGCGGCAATCGAAAAATTCGCCAGAACGCCACAAAGTGCGTTTGTCAAAAAGACTGATTCAAAATTTCAAGTAAAGAAAAGGCAAGTACAAATATTTCCTGAATTTCCGATGGAATGCTCAAAAAGTGTTAAGGGGAAAGGCACCGGTGCGGGTGGATATCCTTTAAAATAGCCCATCGAAGATTCGGGCAGGGGAACCGCCACAAATTCGTGCAAAGACATGACTCGAAATTCAAGTGAAGATAAGTTCATATCACAAAGATTGTCTGACGTTTCGATGGGAATGTAACATTTTCGCGAGCGCTTCGCGTCAGTTTTTTCGGTTTTACTTCTGTTTTATACTCTTTTGGCCCCCTGTCTGGAAGTGTCCTTCCCATGCGCCTGTAGTCCGAAATTAAGATCAAACATGGGGCCGTAGTCCTGTGAGTAAAAAACTCAAGGCC
The DNA here is from genome assembly GCA_026419785.1 of Sclerodactyla briareus. Taxonomy (NCBI): domain Eukaryota; kingdom Metazoa; phylum Echinodermata; class Holothuroidea; order Dendrochirotida; family Sclerodactylidae; genus Sclerodactyla; species Sclerodactyla briareus. Next base: position 63,240 of record JAODTK010005799.1, on the reverse strand, counting down.
TATCTAGTGAATAGGTCAGAGAGGAGTCATTGCAATGTCGTTGGCCAAATTAGATTCTGCAAAATCCCGCGCTTCGCGCGACCGTATTGGTTGTTGCCATTGCCCAATTCCATTGCTCCTTTCATCACCGTAACCTTACTTGCATCGCATTTTAGAATTTCACAGCATGCACCCAACGTAAAACCTTGAAATTGATCCCTGAGGCGTAGGTTTTTGGAAGACCCTTTCCCAAAAGAAATTTTTTTGTTTTCATCAATTAGGATGCTGGCTGCTTACTGTTCCATAAAGCACGGGAAGTGCCGGTTCCGTCGATTTGGGGGGTCTGTCAAAAGATTTTTTCCTTATTCGCTTCGCTCCCGCCAACCTGTGGTGGCGCTCTTCTTAGATAGTATTCAAAGTTTGTGTCCCGTCCCCCCCCCCCTTGAGCTCCAAGTATATTTTGCCTTGACTGATCTGCGATACCAAAAAACCCAAAACAACAACATAGTAACGGTTGCTATAGAGACAACTGATTTAACATGACTCGTTTACTGGACTTAATTACTGCATTGTCCAATTCTGAATCTATATAATTGTGTCTTGAAAAAGTTTGGGTCTATTGTCAGCCAACAGACAAACAAAACTTCCCTCACCCAGCAAACATGAAACGTTTTCGAAACTGTTTCCTCATGTTTTTTTTGTATATTTTATGTGAGTATCATGATGTTACGAAACGTTTCCATACCATTTCAGAAATGTTTTGGGAAAATTTTTAGAAACATTTCATTTCAGGTTTCCTTCAAATTTAGGATTTACATGGGCAAACCTAGGAACAAACATAAGATATATACTTTGCCAACACTAACATAACTTTAACCCGTTTTGGCGCAAATCTTCTGCCACCCAACCCCTTTAGCACACTTCAGAAATGTTTGGAAATGTTTTCAAACGTTTCTTCTTTCAACGTTTTGTGGAACGCTTTTGAAACATTCTCCTACCTTTGTGTTACTCAACAAAAATGTTTCCGAAACAATTAGCGAAAATGTTTCAAAAAAAAAAAAATGTTAAAATTAAAACGTTTTTTGTGTTTGTAGGGACAAACACCAATCCTCCAAAATGTTCCCGTGCCGAGAAGCCAATGTCGAACATTGAACTTCCTCACTTTGTCAAAGCTGTTTCACTCTTTAACAGAGGACATAACTTGAGACAGCGTGTGGTAAGAAGTGTTTTAGTACGTCGGTGAATTGACTTGTTGGTTTGTTGCCACGGACGAGTCTGGTGCGTCCCGAAGAATTGACCCAGACAGGGCCACAAGGCAATTAGGTCAAATTGAGTCAGAAAGCTCAAGATCATATAGTCAACCAGATGAGATGCAGCACAGCCGAAAATTCTTCATCTTCATTACGCCAACCCCCTAGAATCTTTTTTGTTGGAAGAGCAAATTTGAAACTCATCTGTTTCATTTTGCATTTTTTTTTTATAACAAGAGATAGCGTGTGTTAGAAGTGTTTTAGTATGTCAGTGCAATTGACTTATTGGTCAAGGTCAAATGGGGTAGAAGTAGGTTACCAATGTAGTTAACCAAGACGAACAAAACTTTACCTTACGACATCGCTCGAAATGTTCTTTGCCAAGCACATAGAAATGACTGCCCGATGGTGACTTCAATGACCTTTGACCTGACAACCAAAACAAAAGGGTTCATCCTCAAATCTGTGCAACCTACTACATACCCAATTATAACTTGATAGATACTTGCATTCATTCGATATCGTGCTGACAAGCTTTATATGAAAAAAAGGATTGCCCTGTCGTGACTTTGATGACTTTGACTGGCACTAAAAACAAAAGGGTTATCCTCTTTCCACATGAGCACCCCACGCTTCCTGAATTTGAACTGGTACATGCTTACGTTTTTTTAGTTTATGCTGAAGGGGGTGTCGCGCACTCATACATCAGTCCACACACACGTAACGACACGCACCAGTCCATGGTTACCACCTTGGCGGACGATTCTCTCCGTATTGGGGGGGGGGGGGGACATGGCCTTTTTTTTAAAAATATGGTGTGGAAACTACAAGTCAATGGGAGCAGTCTCCGAATATTGGTGGGACATTCCCCCCCCCATCCCCCCCGTTTCGGCGCCCATGGTTACGCACGGTGCATGACTGTATAGATTCCTTGTTGCCTTCGGCAAGGAATGAAATATGACCCTTACTTCCTATTAACAACAACGTCTATAATGTTCCCCTATTAGAAAACTCTATCTATCTATCTATCTATCTATTATCTATCTATCTCTCTATCTATCTATCTGTTCACCTTATTTAAATTTATCAAATCACGCATGGGGATCGAAAACTGGCAATTCTTGGGACAATAAATGGTAGATAATTGGGGGTCATCTACCTTGCTCTGATATTTTGGGTCAAGTCTCAATAGTGGTGTCCAATCATTTTTCTCTCCTACAGTTCTGGGTAACATATGGGGTGTTAATGAAGTTTATAGGTCAAAGGTCATATCTCGAGTATTTCGGCCTTTCAAGTCATGTGTCATCAAGTTCCATCGAAATGACAAGATCGTGGGATGAAATTATAGCATGTGAACTCCGCACCACTGATGCCCTCGTTATATTCTGTCATTAAGTATTCTTATGTGGTAGAAACCCTATTGTATTGGGAAGACATACATTTATACTACTCCCGCATAGCTGGCGGAAACTTTACTGTTTGACAATATTGTCTTTTCGGCAAATAACTCGATCTATTCAATTAATCTTCTTTCAGGAATTCGCCATGAATAGAGACATAGCAAACGACGATTGGTGGGAAAGTATACCCTGCCACTTTCATTGGACCTTAGAAACGGAAGCAATGTTCATTTTCTGACCGTCTTGACTAACTTGAACAGCAAATTAGAAACGAGGAATGAAGCAAGATGCGATTCTGCTGTGCTGGTCTGCTTCTCTTCAGGCTACCTCGCATTCCTCCAAATTTGTTCGGTGCCCACAACCCCACCCCCGGTAGGGCCGAAGACTTTTTCCAGGAGGCGGAGCGGGAGGCCCAAACCTGCGACAAATGAGTTCTTGAGCGAAACAGCCCTACCCCACCTCACCGTAGTGCTGCAGACCGACTATGGGACTTTGAAGATACGGACAGGATCAAGCATCCCGGATGGCGAGCTGATCTACTTAGAAGTTCTGGAGGCAAAGTTTTGGAAGAGGTACCAGGGAAGACGATGCGCAAGAAAGGTATCTGGCGTACATCGATAACGATCCGCAGCTTTGCTTTGACCAGGCTGGGAATGCTAAAATACAAGGAAGCTGAAAGGCGGTATCAACACGCGATAAAGGTTTGGGAGTCTCGGCGAAAATCATCGTGGTATCAAAGCTTGCGCGGTCATTGCCGGTAAAAAAAAAAAAACATATCAATTAAAACTAGATCTGCCCTTACCCTCAATACAACAGCGAAATTTGAGGACGAGGTTCGGGTGCACGAGAGGGCGGCTGGGATTTATCCAGCAACGACTCATCCGATGTCAATCTCGCTCTAGCTTGAGAAGGATTCCTTATCGCGTCACAGAGGCCGAAGAATTCATCCACAAAGTAGACCCGCACTACTGCGAAATCTTCGTCAAAAAGTCTCGTTTCTATCGCGCCCTGAAAAAGCATGAGAAATGTCTCGAGGTGTTAGGGAGGGAGAAAATCGGGAATCGCTTAACAAATCGACCTTCTTTCACCAATATGCTCGATGTACAGAAATCTGCCGCAAAATCCCAGGGAACACGGGAGCATGAGTATCTCGAGAAAGAGTCTCATTACTTGAGAAAGTTTTAGAAATGGAACCCAACAACTTTTTTTGCCCGAAAGATAAAGCGGTTCTCTCTCAGAAAAAGAGGGCATTTCCGGAAGCCGAGGAATCATATCTGCATATTATCGAAGAATTCGATCAAGTCCGTTTGAAATCTCTGACAGCACAGTACAGTTATGCAAATTCATTCTATTACCGAAAATTATATCGCTGAACGAATTCATCGCGCGAGCTTTCGAGAAGTGATTAATACCTCCTTTTTTCTATACTAGCTACGATGGTTCGTTTCGGGGATAAATTGCCGGGAAACAATTGGTGCTGTAAGCGAAAAGAGGCGCCTTGAAAAATATTTCCAACTAAGGAGAGGAAAGAAATTGCAAGATCTCCGAATCGCGCATCTGCAGTTGCGACTGATTTACTGCAGAGGATCATGACTCGTCCCTATGTTTTTTGCATCACCTAATTTCAGTTTGTACTCTCCGCGCGATGTAGGCAATCCTAGAATGATAATCATCGAGCATATCAGTATCTACTTTTTTCTTTCTAATTCTAATCCCCAAGTTCTCAGAGTTATGTTTCTTATGCGTCCTGTTAACCGTTCATCGTCTGTCTGTCTACCTACTGATGTGTACTAAATTGGTCACTATATTCTTCCACCATCGTGGCATTTTTGAGGCACACATGGTCATGGTCAATGGCAATAACATAAGATTGCCGATATTTATAAAGATTTGCGAAATGGATTTGCGTCCACCGAAATCCTGCCTGCTTGCCAATCTTAAAGTGTGCTTTGCTTTCTCGGCTCCAAAATGTTCATTCTTCGTCAGAAGTTATACAAGTTGGACACGATATTATTGACTGTTGGGACATCCTCAACCCTATCTGAGACCATAAAATTCATCTCCCACTTACAAAGGTGGCAATTTAGATTTTTGGAAGTCAAGTACTGTCCGACTCTCCTCCCTGTAAACAGAATTCCTAATAACGAAGTCATCCAGGTCGAAAGGTAAGACAGTTACATCAGGCCGAACTGTATACATATACTCCATTCTCTTCAAGTAACAAACATTTCGAATAATTCCGAATTAAAATTCGTCACTATGTTTTGAATATCTTCACGAATATTCACCCCTTGAAAGTCCTAATGATGACCGATATTTGAAAAATACATTTGCTCCAACAGAGATTGTTGGTGTCTCTTGAACCTAATGTTATCATACCATGCATGCGAACATATTTTGACTAACTAGGAATGTGCCGTTATTACCCGTCAAGCAGTGAAACCACAATGCTATATAATCCATATTTCCTATTAAAATATTTCAAAAAAAATGTTGCTGCTAGTTCATGATGGAAGGAATGCTAATCCCATTATTACGAAAAGATCGGAGAATTTTTATCTACAAATAGTGTTAGGTTTTTGAGTCCTCGGTGTTCTTCGTCATTGCTTATTAGTTCTGACTGTCGGTTGAACAAATTGTTGGTGTTCGAGTTCATCTGAGGTAGCTGAAGGTTAACACATGACTACAGGCACAAAATACCGCCTCTGAGGCTCAATCTTAGGGGAAACCTGTGGCCCGAATATTAATTGGATTGCTCGGGCAGGTTTGGAGGACTGCGAAGGTTCACAATGAAAGAGCACCGTCCATACTGTGTAAACATTATTCACACCTGAAAACATACCCAAGAGACATCTTCGTACAGTATTTCTTCATACAGAAATTGTTTACAAGGGCAATCCTCGGGGTCAATAGGGTCAAACATTGGAAACAGGTCAAATTATGACAAACTCCCTAACGCCCATTCTCTTCGACTATGTGTTGATCTTGGACATCGTGCGTTTTGAATAGAGTGTCATAGCCTTACTAAACAATGGGAACCGAATGACGCGGCTTTTAAACTTAACCCCCCCCCCCCCCCACCCCACCCGCCTCCCTACTAAGAAATTGAATTGTTCTGAAAGTTGCGAAATCGTGTACTGGTTATCCTTCCCCTGTCCCTTGTAAAGCAGATATAGGTTGACTGTGAAGGCATGCATTACATTTATTTTCATAATTAATTGGTGCATACATCGTATGTCACTAACTGTCATATTTGCATCCTGAATGATAGGTGCCCTCAGCATACCATTTCATGTAGCGTCATTTCAGCAACCCATCATTACTGAGTGTTCCATTTTTATTATGGCTATTTTATTCTACAATCCGCAGCTATTCATTATTGCAAATACTCATCTGATAGGTCATCTGCTGGCCTATGATCTGTCCATCTGTTTTTGTCTTCTTTTTGCATTAAGAGGGCAGCTTATCAGAGTAATCCAACAACCAAATGATTACCTTGTTTCGTTGTTTAAGTACCTGAAACTACTAACAGTAAAGTGCCCTGACGGCTTATCGGGTGTTTAGTTATTGATATGTACCTCTAGAGAGAAATCCTGCTTCTTCTACTTTTTGTTTAAGAATATGGATAACAACGTTCTTTTCCGACTTTTAATCAGTCATTAATAGTTTCGACTCAAAATTCGCCAATGAACTAACTCGATATGTCGAAAGGCTAAAGTATGAGTGTGACAACCCCTGCGTTTAATTGCGCAGGATTATTCATCCTCTCGGATCATTACCGATGTGATGAACGATCCAATCCGTAGTATAGACCAGCGGATGGACCAACTAAATCGCCGGACTATAAATCTGTTTTTCATTTTCCTCTAGTGTCTGCCATTGCATGCAGTTGCCTGGAATTTCATTTAGCTTTCCAGTGATATTATGCGTATTTGTAACGATGAGCACAAAATTGACACTTTTCAAAGAAGACCTGCTCCGCAATGTTCTCAACATCAGATGGACAATAACAATTGGATACGAAACGATGAACTCTATGATGTGACAACCAAATCCCTTGGCTATCCATAGTAGCACATTGGAGATCGAGATTTTCCGGTCACGTTGCAAGATCGCTCTAAGAGAAGCATTGAGACATATACTGCTAAGCCGGCAGTTGGGAGACCCGTGACTATCTTGCTCGGAAAAATCGAGTCACATTCGCGGACTCACAGTTTTTTGAGGAGCAATAAACCTTGCACAAGATCGTGATACGTGGCGGAGATTATATTAATCACTGACATGTCGGATAGACGAGACTCGACCTACTATTACTACTACTACTACTACTACTACTACTACTACTACTACTACTACTACTACACTGTGGCTATTGTATGTATAGAGTCCCAGATTTATTCAGTTATATTTTTGAATTTCAGTTATTTTCCAGTTTTTTTTTCGTCCAGATGAACAGATGTTATGATTGTTATTTACATATTTATTGATATCAGGTAAATGGTGTCTTTCCCTGCGGAGAAGTGGATCCTGTCGTCACCCCTTCTCCACCCAAGGGGAAATTCGCAATGGCCTATTGTTTTATAAGCGCACACTTTATATTCGGCCGAAAATTGGATCCGAGGGGTTTGGCTTCCATTAATTTGTAACTAGGAAGTACTGATGTCAAGTCATATCTACACAATGATTGTACTTAAAGATGAATTGGTCCGTCAATTAAAAGGAATCTTGTAAACATATACTGTCAATACTGCACTCCAGCAATTTGGATGAATTGAAACCAAATGGTGTATTTTTCATTCACATATTTTCCGTCCAAATAAAATTGATATAATAATAGGTAGAAAAGTATCACTTCAAATTTACATATAAGCCCCCGTTACGATATTTTTGTCGTGACGTCATGCAAAATTCGCCGTCGCCTGTTCGCTGTACTCGAGCAGACGACAATCCATCTTTAAACTATAGCTATTTTACTGGTTTCATGAATCTCTAAGCAGAAACCACAGTTTTATTTCAGATTTTGCCGTTTTTATTATTTCGAGCAAAGGACGAGCCTACCCGAGCCCAGGAAATATTACTAATAATATGACATTTCTTGTAATAAAGCGAGAAAGCGCTACAAACATCTCGATTATACTGAGAAAAGGTGCAGGATACTGTGGGTAGGAGAAGCCTTTCGCGATTTCCACACAAAAAACAAGCAAACCGGAATTGACCCCGGGATGATCTTTTACCGAAATCTGTTAACAACTTGGATGATCCTTCACTTCTTATGGTAATCAAAGTTACCAAGTTTCTCATGATTCATCGAAGGATGTAGGAGTAGTAGCAATTCGAATCAATTATGGTCAGATATATAAAGATTCAATAGAGATCATGCCCCCGTTGGCCACAAAGATTACCCAGCACATGGCCGAGGTGAGCTAGACAAGGCGATCGCCCCCAGTGTCTCGCCTGGTTGCGCGATCAGTGTTTACTTCTATTAGTCACCATGCAAACATTACAGGCATTCCATGTGTCGCTTAAAAATTTCGGTATTAGCATTTAACAGGAACAGCCTACTGATCAGTGACCAATTTCGAATTCGAAAGGACTGATTACTGACATTGTCTACTAAAGGAGTAAAAGTTTTGTGGAATGTGATTAAAATTGCCTAAATTATGCAAATTCAGGCAATTTACTAAGCTTCATGGAAATCCGGCAACTTTAAAATTACGCATAAATTATGCAAATTAGACACGTTGAATGACCTCTCCAGTGTCCCTGAATTCATGTTAACAAGGCGATCGCCGAAAAGTGTCCCGCCTGGTTGCGCGATCGGTGGTTTGTATTATATTCACTACACAACGACCAACTAGCTCATGCAGACCATCGTCATGTCAATGAACATCACATATTTTCACGTATAGCACATAAAAAATTCCTAAAATAACTGACCAATAAGTTTTATTCTAATACAAAAGTCCCTTTTTTTTTCTTCTGTAGGACATGTGTCCCCAGGTAAGAAGAGAGCAAAGAAAAATGTTACAATATTTTTGTAGTCTAATCAACCTAAGCGAAATTGTGGGGTAATGGTAATAGAGCGTTGCTTGTGGGCAGCTCATGACAGCAGTAAAATTGTCACAGGAGATCCACAAAATGTTAACGGACCATACCTACTGAGTTGGCGAAATTCTTACCAAGTTGGAAATGGATAATTATGCAAATTAGGCTCATACAATGACCTCCATGCACTGACCCCAGCTGTACGTTTGAAATGATCAGGATCAAAAGGTGGATAACATCTATAAAGTTTGTGGAAATCCAACAAACTTTCAAAATTGCACAAATTATGCAACTAACACATTAACTGACATCCAGTGACGCCGACTTTCACTTTTTACATTTCCTCAGTACCATGGTAGACCACAACCACCAAGTTTCGTGAAAATCCGACTAACTTTGAAAAATTTTCGCATACATTATGCAAATTAGAACCACTTAATTAGCATATTTCAGGCTGAAAATCTAATCATTCATCTACCATCCATCCAGTTCCTACATGACAAACTCAATCACTGTAGCACATACGGTTCTTGCGTAATCTTGCTAACGAGCTTGAACAATGAATTACATAAAATAAGCTAATTACCCAATTAATTAATGAATTTGCTGCCCAAAATCTAATCAGATCGTGTACACCCAGTGACCCAACCCCGTGCTAACACATAAAATTTCGTCCCATATCGTCCTCAACGGTCTGTGAGATATCCTGCAAACAAGAAAGTGTGACATACACACACACACATACCACACACACACCGGCCAAGTGATCACTAATCTCTTCCGAATTTCATTCGGCGAGACCAAATAGGCGTCGTCTGACCGCTCTGACGGCGGCATTTGGTTTTTTGCGAAAATCATTTTTTCCCGCAGATTTGACATTGTTTTTTTTGTTTTTTTAACTTTGGCCACACATCTTGGGTCGCGTAATGAAACTTTTGAATGGGTGAAAGTGTGGTCGGTCGCCCGACCGCTCCGACGGCGGGCCATTTATTTCCTTGCGAAACTTAGTTTTTCGCCAATTTGTCCATTTTGAAAGCATGCGATCAGTTTCATTGCAGACCAACTTTTGTTGTTGCCCCCTCGACCCACCTGGCCGCCATTTTTGAATTTTTTTGCGAAATTTCCACAAAACCGCGTTTCCCGCTGATCTGCCTGTTTCGAGCTTGGCGATTGTTTTGAAACCAACCTTTGAGTAGATATTTGCCATCAAACCCGGCAAGTACCATTCCGGGCGCTCTGGGAGGTAAAGAAGCCAACATTTTCGCAGTACGCCACGCTACGCTTTGCTCACGGCTTAGATAATCTATTGCAGTCCACTTCGTCCCCCCCCCCCCCATTTTTCGGAACGGATCGACGCCCCTGATAATGCAGTCAGTGCCTGTGAGGAGGAAACGTCAAAGAGAGAGGGAGAGAGAGTGGAGAGGGGGGGGGGGGGGTCAACAATACTCCAAACTTCCTGCACAATGAACGTCGCAGCAAGAGGGAGAGAGATCGTTTGCGGAAAAAATACCACTGATAATCATATCATGACTCTGAATAAAAGGTTATTTAGTGTCAAGCATATACTGTATGGGCTGGCGGGCGAAGGAATCAATGTTTTCACTCGTAGGCCGTTGGCTTTATTATGTAAGTAAGAAGTTTATGTAGAGGGAAGACCCCCGCCTTCACGTTCCGATTCAACATATTCCCAGTTAGAGTGCCCTAGATTATTTTGGTTTTGGTGTCATTCGAGCAGGCACTTCGTTTCCAACCGATAATGTGAGTATGAACGGGTCCACTCAGGCCCCCGAGGTACCATTCTTGGCGTTCTGGGTCAAACCCCCAAAATTTCAACGTGCGCTCCGCGCCAACTAATGGTGGCAATTCCGTTCAATATGACCCCCCACGCCCTTCTCACCCCCCCCCCCCCCCCGAGTTGACAAATCCCGCATACGCCCTGTATAAGTCTAGCAGCGATACGGGGTTCTGAATACGATATACTCAAAATCATGCTCATTATATCTACTCAAACCGTGACACCATACATACCCCCAACCCCGATGTCGTATCGCGTACATAACAATATTCTTGCATAGAAATCGCGAATCGTATCACTGTACGGTCGAATGATATTGGAGACCTAGGACACGGCTCCAGCTGGACTCGACTCCAACACTGCTTAAGAGGAGTGAGACACCCCGCACTGTCCCCTCTAGAAGTAAGACTCCTTCCCTGTGGAGCCCGGGTTTTTTTTGGGGGCCTCTAATTAACCACGCCTTCTACGTACCTCAGCAGCTGATGCCCAGCTTCGACAATCTGGTAGGCCTACACTAGCCCAGGCCCCCTCGACGAGTGATGTAGTACTACCTTTCGGCTACATATAGCCTACAAGTAGCCTACACTAGCCTAAAGTGGATATGCTAGTGATCTGAGGGTGCCTTGGAATAACTACCTATAAATGTACGTTGACGTACATTCTGATGTGCCTGAATTGAAAGTATGACTGAGCTAGGTCCTGTAAATGCAGAGACTGGCGCTATAGATTCTACTGGTGGCCATACTGACAAACTGTGATAATTGAACACAGATTTAATGGATGACGCAGTACGTGCTGGTTATGCTGGCATCTGAGGACTTTCGTGACGAAAGGATCAACAATTTCAACTGTGGGGCCATGACGCCATTTAAGGGCCATCTATTTCAGAGCTTCTGTTGGCTTGGCGTTAAGAAGTCTTGAGTCCTCCACACATGGGCGGCGAGCACGGTGGGACGGCGCCCCCCCCGCCCCAAAAAAAAAGAAATTTTGGTTGAGGGGGAACGCAATGCATTTTGTCCCCCACCCCAATTTTCCGAGCCAGACTGTTATTTCGCTGACACTGTATCCGACAGATACAGCAGGCACCCGTTTTGACCAAATGCATAATGACGCTAAATGATCAATTCGTCGCGTGGATTCTGCTGCCGCTTACATTTTCGAATTTTTTGCGCGCTAACGCGCGCGGGTGTTGTATGTACCCGGTAATGTTCAGACATATGATATTCCTTGGTGCAGACATATTATGTTCCTGAAAGGGGACCAGTTAGTTAAATAAACAAACAAACTAACATACCAATCGCTATTTTGAGGTGAAGCAACGGCGCATCCACTAGGGATTCCGGGGGGGTCATGCCCCCCCCCAACCTTTTGAGGTGAAGGCCACGGCGCCGCCCACTATGGGATTCCGGGGGTCATGACCCCCCCCCCAACTTTTGGGAAGGCCTTCATACAGAATGATTTTGTCAAACACAAAAATGTTCCCTTCCACTTGCTCCGGACCCCCCCCCCCCAAAAATTACTCTTGAACCCCAGTGGCTCGGAGGTTTCGAAAAGTGGGGGGGGGGGACTATCGAACGCAAATGACCAACTAAGCGGAACGCCACCACCGGTTGGCGCGAGCGTACAAAGAACATTTCAGATGTTCATACCCCCAGATCGACGAACGGCCCTCGCAGGCTCAATATCACCCATCTACATTTGTGCTTTGAGTAAAAGAAGACAGACAAAAGTTTTCATTGTGCATACTAAGTGATTTAAACACCGATTATCACACATCGTTTTTTTATTACCTTTTCTCTACTCTGGTCCTCTGGTGGTATCGAAAGGAAAGCCATAGGCGTACGGGACCACACTCCATTTTGGGGAGGCATAAAATTTGTAACCCGAATTTTTAACAAGTTCCGTTATCGGGGACTACCGGCGCGCGCGACGCGCGCGAAAAAAAATTGCTTGTTTCCGAGCATTTGATCCAAAAGTCTGCAAAAAAAAAATCACTTTGCTCTTTTCCTTCCCAAAGTTTTCCATGAATTTTCGCCTGAATTTTCATCTCAAAAAATGGGGGAGGGGGGGGGGAGTCTGCTCATTTTTTTTTTTCTAAGGCTTCTGAAATTAATCGAGTGAACAAAATGATTCTAAGCATACATCGCATATTAATAGCCTCCAACGCCTGGAAGAAGAACGTCATTGCGCGCGAAACACTTGTTAATTAGGCAATTTGGCTATTCATTTAAATTCAAGAACCCGGTATGGAACATGGTATCTTCCCACTTCGGCCCTTGTCGGGTCCAGATCTTCACCTGGGTCCGCACCTGAATTAGTGGACTTAAAACATTTCCAACGCGATTATTATCTGGTTAGACAAAAATTAATCTTTTTAAGTATTCAAAATCGGGGCATGTCTTATTACTTTTTATCACGGTCCGGAAAAGTGGGGGGGGGACAAACGAATGATATCCCTCCCCCCCACTTTTGAAAGGGGGGGGACACATGTCCCCCGTCCGACACCTATTGACGCCCATGCTTGACCCCCAACTTTCACAGACAGTTGCTGCCGCCCATTGGGTGAAGGTGATGGTGAGTCGACAACACGGGGGTAGGTCCCTTCCACATGCGGGATCTGTGGGTTTTTTATTTATTATGGTGCGACCACTTGTTGAAGTTCAGTACACGGTGCACATACTATCACTATGAGGGCTTACGGTGCGGCATCGAAAATGCGGCCAGGGAAGGCCACAAGTTGCGTTTGGTCAAAAAGACATGATTCAAATTCAATCAAAAATATTGCCTGAAAACGTTCGATTGAACGCCTCAAATGTAAACTTTGTTGTTCTTGACACTGAAGTAGATTGCGAAGGCGACGGAGGGTAAGTCTAACAACTGGCGGGACCTGTGGAATTTTGTTGTATGGTCCTATTTGCAAATCTTTAAAAATCAAGTATTCAGCAATCAATTTATGGGTGCGACCACTTGTTGAAAGTTGGGTGCGGGGCTGCGGGCACACGTGCAAATAGAGATTGGGCAGGTAACGGCAACCAACTCGTGCGAAGACATGGTTCAAAATTTAGGTACGATTTATACCACATATTGCCTGACTTTTCGATGTACTGTCCGAAAGCGTAACATTTTCGCGAGCGCAGCTTCGCGCGCGTTTATAGTTCCACTCCATCCTGTGTGATACCTCATTTGCCCCTTGTCTGGGCCCACTTGGAATGTACCCCTCCTATGCGCCTGTGGTCCGCAAGAAAGATAAAAATAGGGGCCCTAATCGACAAATCAACGAGTCCCCAGGACCGAAAGTTTGATTAAGATTCTACCGATACATTACACAAGCGACTGGATACGTGAGATGCACGAGCAGTTCGACGGCTTCAGTTTTCAACTGTCCCTGCGAAAGAGAGCCTTCACCCCACAGACTGTACACACTACACATACATAATTAGCCATGTTTGCAATATTACGTGTCATACATTTCGAAGATGAAATATATTAGGGAGGGTCACTTGTGTCCCCCTATAGGCCCTTAGTGGCCCTTATTCTGCGACAGAGGGAGGGCAAGTAATCCCTTCGCCTGTGTAAATGGCCTCGGTAAAATCTTAATCAACTTCGTCCTGTGACTCGTTTAATTGGCGATTCCTACCTCGCCATTCCACTACGCTTGGTATTACGTGAGACTTTAAAGTGCGATCATAGCAGGACAACACACACAAATGTTTCATCATCAACAAACATTAGTTGCCATTTGTTCTAGGAAACCCATTCTTTGGTGATGAAACGTTGATATAAGGACAAGGCAACAGTACCTGTATAATTATACAAGCTTATATTTGATTTGATTTGATTGCTACGGTTCAGGAAGCCAATTCCGACCTCACTCGGTGAACCCTAAACCGAATTTTGATCGGGATGAGCACCGGCGACACCTCGCCCTTCTCTTCTCGACTAGGCTCAGATATTCGATCGCAGGAGGACACCATCCCTGCTCCCTGAAACCTGGGATTTAATTACGTCCCCATCCGACGGACGACAGTTAACTCCATGACCTGACCAATTTCTCAGAACATGGAGGAGCGGAAGATGTTCGACGCTACTGCTCACAGCCGACCGACGGAGAACCTATTGCAAGTGCCCCCCCAACCCCCCCTCCGAAATTACCAAGCCCCACGCCTCACATCAGGGCATGAACGCAGGGCCAGGAACCTAAGACCAGAAACACGCCAGTCGAACTGCAAGTACAGCACTTCTGGAAAAACGCCCGGTGCTGATCGGCGGAATTCGAACCCGGGACCTGTTGCATTGCAAATGCGACACTGATACCGCTCTAATACTATTTCTCCCCGCTTTGTCTGCAAAGAATTGAATAAGCGAAAACGATGTTAATGCCTTTCAACAACAGGTTCAACCCACAGGTTATTTAGTCATGATCTGTGTTGTTCAATGAGTATCTAGTGAAAGGGTGAAGGGACCTCCTTTTTGCAACTGTTTCAACTATCTTTCTAAAAAAAACAAACGATTTATGTGTTCCCAAGGGGGCAATCTTTATATTATAATATTGCCGAGGGCCCTGGATCCTCAGATGAAGCCCGATGGAGCCGATAGGAGAGTATATCCCCGTTGTCCTGTAGTGGGGATTTGAGAGGAGTAATGGGTTATTTTCACTCCACTTGTTTCCAAGGCATGCAACATGTTTTCCTCATTGCTCTGAGAAATATTCACCTTTGTTATGTTTTAAACACATTTCAACTATACGAAAGAATTTCGGCACATGGCGACAGCAATTATATGGATGTATGAAATGGATGTCCATGAATTTTTCCACGTTTCTCAAGCCAAACGCTCAGATGCCCGACTAGGCGACTATAGGATAGTGCCTAACTACGTATCCACTTTGGTTCTTCATTATAAACTTTACCATGTCTACACTCTAGGTAAGTGACTGGTGAGGAACTCATGTTAATATACCTGGAGAATGACCAACCACCGTGCTAAAGCATATACACCTCAGATTAAAACCAGTGTTTACAAACAAATGTTGCGCTTGATCATATGCTTTCCAGCTTACAATCACATGTAGCTGCTTGATGAGTGATGACATACAGCCGAATAAATGATTTATAGTGTTGGGAACATTGCTCAAATTGTCACTTTCCCAGGTATTTTTGTGACTTCCAAAGTGCGCCTCCACATAGCAACGCATTGCGATTGTGTATCCATACACGAGCCCCGTGCACAAGCACAAAGCTCGAATACTTTGGTTGCACCGAATTACAGGTATTAGTGTCAACTCAAAGGTTCATAAACCCATAATTGTCTCATTGGGTAACACGTCTTGTAGTAGGTAGTTTACCACTCGGTAATATAGGGTCCGATAATGGCGCCGCCTCCTACTAAGAGACGTTACCCGAAACCTCTAACAAGTGATCTGCCATACGAACGTCAGAACTATTGCAACATATGTAACTTAGAATTATCCACATCATCAAGGGTGGTATTCGCTTCAGACACGAAATTTAGTGCATTTCGCAATGATAATCGTTCACACAATGTCTTGGATATTCCAAGTTGGAAGTTGTTGCCAAATGGCATCCCGCTTAGCAAGGTTAACACACTCTCCCTCCACAAGTGAAAGGTTTGTTTTACCACGGTATATCCAGTGTTACAGTTAATTTAGAACGATTGATCCTCAGCTCTCCCTCTTCAAATGAGAGCTCATTTGTTCATGTTATATTTTCTTTCCTTGGGAGTGCTTTCTGCGGTTCTCGCCATGGCCAAGTTCAGTGGTTTGTTTTTCCCCTTTTCCACATAATCCCGTTTCGGCATGAGTTGTGAGGACTTACATCCCGGTAGCATGCGACTATTTGGCTGCCTTCCATCCAAGTTACATTTTTAGTGAACTCGGACACAATTTCATCGATATTGAATCCCTATGCATGTAGTCAACATGTACGGCGTTTCACCTTATAGCACACCTGCTAACCTTGCTCCGGCGGCCCGCGGGTGCCAATTACCATCAACAAACGTATCTAAATTTTCAACGTAACTAAATACAAAACTAATAACCAAACTCAATTTCATTTTTCTTCTTTCCATCCATCACAACCAAGTCGTTATGAAATATTTCCTTTGCGTGTTGGCCTGTCTAAATACTGACACAACATGAATATTGGTATGATGAATATGGGATTTCATATTCCTTGTTCACTAGAAACCACTGTACCCGCGTTTCCACTCGAGAGGAGTCTCATTAGACTACGAATGAAGCCTACATACATTTCAACTTTTATGTTTTCAGGCGTCATCATGGTAAAGTCAGGGAAACCGCGATTCTTGTATCAAGAACTATAAACATTGTGTCTTGTTGAACTTAATCAGTGCCCAGTGCAGGGCACACTTGGGGCATACTATTCTTTGCACTCGATGCACACAGTTTGTTACAGTGATATCTATATCTTTCTATAACCATGTCTCCCAATTTTGGTATTCGCAGCAGGCTGTCTCAATCATACTAGATTTTGGATCACCTGCCTGGCTGCTTGCATAACATTGCGATTATTTTTGATTACTTGGTGTGCGTAATAATATTCTGCTTCAACATTTTTTTTTTTTTCTGGGCATTGTTCCTAGACACATGTTGACTATTTTGTCAGTGGACACACTCCTGGCGATAATGCATGTACTGTACTGGGGCAGCTGTTGTTATTGAGGCACCCTGCTGTTTACAATACCATAGCATACTCTGTGACTACTGTCATCATGCTCGTTTCCCCCAAGGGCCTTGGCATGTATTCACCCGTTTCCCCTTGGGATATATATATGCCTGGTCAGATCTTACCGAACACCAACCTCTTTCAAATCTTACAGAATGTTTACTGTCGATTATACATATATACTGACGTCATTTTGTCGGACATTTAGTGCAATATGCCTTTCCATGAATATACATTTCCTAGAGGACTAAGATTCATGTTTGAATTTTTGACTCTGTGGAAATTTTGAGTTTATTTCACCCATGACTGTCCTATTTCGCCCCTGGGAAGTTGTGCGGATTTCATATTGCCCTGTGGGCATTCAGTACCATTTCTCTCATTGGTGGTATTCCTCCCCCTATGGAATGGTGGGTACTGGGTACCATAGACCTTTGCAATGCCACTCGATGCCAGTGGTACTTACATTGTCACATTGACCCGATTTAGTCCCCAGCCAACTGAGACGTTTAGGTCTATAACCGCCTTCCATGTGCACCCAAAAATGTTTTAATTTTTAAATTTGTTGGATCGTTGAGGGAAGTCCTACAAATAATTAGGACCACTTTCCGTCAATT
Source organism: Sclerodactyla briareus (assembly GCA_026419785.1). Taxonomy (NCBI): domain Eukaryota; kingdom Metazoa; phylum Echinodermata; class Holothuroidea; order Dendrochirotida; family Sclerodactylidae; genus Sclerodactyla; species Sclerodactyla briareus. Next base: position 45,453 of record JAODTK010005799.1, on the reverse strand, counting down.
TCAACCAATGAACATCATCTTGATTCTGCAGTAAACATCTTCCAACAGACTATCTATACTCTATAGTCCCGACGACGACGTACAGGCAGTCACTATGCACTGAACAACAATTCTCAGAGCTATATTCAACTGGTACATTTCATGATCGCCTTCGAGTGGCCTCGGGGGCGGCAAGATGTTCCTATTACTGTATGAGCTTTATTAGTGTCAAATTGCCCTAGTCGGGCGGTGACATATTTCTGCCCCTAAGCCCAATATCAACCAATTAACCCCCCTGGGCGAATGAAACCGGCCGTGCATGTAATATAGTAACATATGGCTAATCGCATTCTGCCACTTGTCCCAGAGCAGGGAGAAGTTCTACATATATAGGGCCCTCAAATTAGACAAAATGTTTCTCCTAGGACCTATTCGCCAAAATCGCACCTGCGGCAGGCGAATTATTTTGCGTAGGTATCTCGATGCATACAAACGTCGAGTGCCCTATGGCAGCGGAATTTCCCTTGGCTATGGATTACTACTGACTGACTGTGGGAGATGTCTCGAGGCCTAGCCCTTTGCTATAATGCTGCCTTTTTTTTCATCTCTCTTTTTTCCTCCCCTTTCTTCTGAATTTTTGCCATGCTCTCTTGTTTAACTTGCCAGAGAGACCTCTTTTCTGGTCACATGTCAACTCCATTTGTCCAATATGTTCTTGTCAACCATCTTTATCTGGAATGGGCAAAGTGAATTTTGTCCCCATTATTTACCATACAACATCCTTCCATGGATTTCGGATGTTCATTTCACCATGTAGTTCTAGTTATCTCAGCTCTGACTTTTGTTGTGGATGAGAAACCTACCACCCCAACACGTTTACTGGTAGACTAGCAACCACTAGGCTTCCTAAACCGTAAAAGCATTGAAACATCTCGTATAAGAACGCTGACGCTCCCATACACACTTCTACAGCTGTATAGCTCGTAATCGTTAAAATCACCAATGTTCAGTAGTGGATCACTGCCCATTATCTACACTAGAAAAGTCCCGCGCCCTTGAGGCTTTGCTAGGCTACGTTTTCTACACTTTCATTCTCCAATATTAATGCTGAGTGATCATAAGCCTTATACGAAGGCTAGGCTAAAATACAACAACACAAGGCAACTCACCTTACCAGAGTTTACCGACAGCTGTTATCGTCGCAGCTAAGCTGCAGCCAGCTTGAAAGTTGAATTGTTTGAAATTCAAAACAAAGATCCGTGTAAGCCTGCCGTGTCTCCAATTCATAACTACACAGGAGTACCACAGGATACACTCCCACGGCAATGCAATCAACCGAAGCTAACAAACCCGGGCACTGTGATTAACAATCTACATGGCTGAGCCTTGTTCGAGGAGCAGCGGCGATGCTTCCCGTCAAAACTGTACTCAACACACTTAAGCCGTCGAACTGCTCGTGCATTCACTAATAACCAATCGTAGTGGGAATGGCGAGCTAGAATCTTTGATTAAGAACTCAGGCCTATCTTAGGATCGGTCGAAGAGGGTTCAGTGTCAAATTGTTGGGCAAGTTTGATGTGCAAATCTCGCGCTTCGCGCGACCATAGTGTTGTTGCACTTGCCCATTTCCATTGATCCTTTCGTACCGCAATTTCACTTGCATCGTATTTTTAGTATGTCACATCACCCCATCAAAACCTTGAAAGGCGATAAATGTCTGGAGAACCTTTCCAAAAATAAATTTGTTATCAATTTTACTGTTTTAGAAATGCTGCTTGCTTGGGAAGTGCAATTATGGGGCCTGTTCAAACGAAAAAACATGTCTTGTTCCGCTACGCGCAACCAGTGGTATGGCGCTCATTAATTAGTATTAATCTGCCGCCCCCCCCCCTCCCCCCCAATCGCCAACACAAATCGCCGCCCTTGCTCCACACGAAACGCAACGTCAACAACACATCTTCACAAATAAACAACAAACGAACTGTATATATGTAAGCGACAGAGCTGCTCGCTCAAAATGAAATCGCTACATGAAACGAGTGATTGGAAGGAAAACGTCACGTGTAACTGCAAGCGCGAACGAGGAATCCTTTGCGTATATGTAATATCACAGTTGGAATTATCTATCATCGGTTCTTTCTGAAGGGCCGCATGAGATATCTTAGTCAGATTGTAATTTTACCTATATTTACTGTTGCTGGTTGCCATAGCAACGATTGCTATGGCACCATGGTGGGCGGTTCGGTTTAAGAAATACCACTAAGGGGTACCCATTGGTGGAAATCGAAATGTGGAAGTTAGCGGGGAAACACATTTGAGAGCTATACAATTTTTCCACTATTTTTCAAGATATTCGCTGATTCCAATGGTTGAATGATTCCACTCTGTAACTTTTCCCATTCAATGAGCCAAAAAAATTACCAAATATGTTTTGAATAAGGTGGAAAGTGATTGTTGGCCAAATTGAATTATGTACTTTTAGGATATTGAAGACTGGAAGCAGGGCCGGATTTAACATGCGGGGGGTCCGGGGCACGTGGTATGTGGGGGGGGGGCGCATCATAACAGCTTACGGAACACTAGGGACTGTACAGACAGTACCAGGGACACTCAAATTATAGTCTAATATTCCCTCAAGAAGACATCTGTTTAAACAGGACATTTTATGCGGCGCCAAAATACGCATTGTTATTATATGGTTTGTGTTACAGTCTCCCGATTGTTGCATCAGCAGTATATATATTGAACAAAGAAACCCACTTTTTCCGGATTAGTAGTATTGTAATTTAGTTCAACTCTCAGGGGCAAACAAACGAGTAGAGATTGAAAAACAATAAAAGCAGTGAACATATTGAAACTCTGAACTTGAAAGTTATATTTTTACTTATGCATCGACATTGCACACAGCCATATACAGATATGGATGCGACCAAGAGGACGCGACTGGCCTACTCGTTAAACAAAAACTACGGGAAAATGTAGGTAACTTTAGCGAGATGAAATCAAGAACACCGCAAACCTTACATCCAGCCTGGGGAGTGAGGGACAACGCATGCGACACAACATGCCGTTATCTCGTCGAATGCATTGCCTTTATGCAATGACGTGCCAGGTACCCGGTACCTAATTCAGAGTGCACATCCAAGGCGTTCGCAACTTTTGGTTTTGGGGGCTTTGGGTATATTCAGGACCTGCCCGAATTCCAGTGCCATACGAAAACACGACATTAACTAATACAGAAAGTATCGACGCGCGCGAATATCGCACAATTTTGGTGTAATTCGGGCAAAGTTAAACAAATTTGGGCAATATGCGATCAATAAAAGAATCGGGTAACGCAGCGCCAATTGTGTTCTCAATTCTTGCTGAATTTTTCGTGTTACAACCTCGGGGTTGGAGCTGCGCTGTAGCCTAGTTCCTGCTTCCTGCCCCTGATGCGCATTCGGCGCCGTGCGTAAATATGAGGGGATGTGGGGTTGTGGGAGGTGTGCCCCCCCCCTGACTATTGAAAAGTCAGTTCCCCTTAGCGGCCGGCACAAAATGTCGGTCCCTGAGCGGCCAGCGCCGATTTTAAGTAACCCTTGAACTAGACCCCGAAGATGGATGTTCGTGAACGAAGAATGCCATTAAAAACTGTAACAAGGGACCAGACAGAACATCTTGCGGTCCCAAAAGTTCACACCCTTTGGAAAATTGTGTAGTACGCCCCTGTGCGCATTGCCTTCTCCCTTCAAAAAGCAAAATCGCGCAACGGAGGATCTATCATCGGGAATTCGAGATCTAGTTAACGGAATAGAATAGCAAGGCGTGAACCTGCAGGATGATTAATTTCGAAACATTATTTGTGGCTCACGTTATACGTTTTGTACGCGTGGCAGGTGGACGATAGCGGTCTCAAATGTGGTTAAATTTAGAGCGCGCTGGGGAGGGCGTTTTCAGTTTGTGGATGTTCGTGTTTCGGGGGAAGGAGGATCTTTCGCTAAGGATGGTCTTCACCTTAATTGGTGCGGGGGCTTCAGTGTTAGGGCCAGTTAGGTCAATTTCTGCTTGGAAGGGTTTGTTAAACTACATTTGGGGGCGAGGTTTCAGGTGTCGTAGGCTTACTGGCAGGGTGTTAATAGTAAGCATCGCAGTGGAGGTCTGGCGAGGTCAACATTAGCGATAGATATGTTAGCCAGCTGTCATTTTCTGTTCTAATGTTCAAAGTCCCGGAACAAGTGTTGGTGAGTTGGCAGATTTTAGTTCAGAAACGCAGCCTGCGTCAGTGGTTATTCAGCGTCGTGGTTTGAACAGTGCTATTTTCCACAGCCGAGTTCACCTTCCTGTTTATTGTATTTAGAGCAAGATAGATAGATACTCTCCGTGGCATTGGGGGTGGATTTTGTTGTATGTGAATCTGACTTGCATAGTTTTTGAGAAGGCCGATATTGTTGTAAGTTTTGTCAACTCTGTTTATTGTGAAATTCCGTCTAACTCATCTTTATTCCCAGTTCTTTATTAGTTTTCGTTGTGTACCGTTCTCCAATCGTGCTCTGAGTACAATCAACTCTTTACTTTCCGACATGCTTTACAAATTTCTGGGAAAGTTAACAATTATTATGGGGATTTCACTATCCCAGATATTTCTTGGTCCAATGGTAGCTAGTGGCAGTCATGGATGTGGCTTTTTCAATGTCACCGCAGGTTGTTTCCTTTCTCAGCATGTACCTTTTCTAACCAGGACGCATAATATTTTTGGAGTTTATTTTGAGTGGGCTAGTGACCGATTCTGTAGATAATGTAGATAGCTGATAAGGCTCGTGCAAGTGATCAGATATTGTAGCTTTCAATGGTCTTGTTCTGTCAATATACCACATAGTGTAAGCTTGTTCCTCGTTTCGCGATGGCCAATGTGGATGGCATTCCCAGGTTTTTTAGCACAGTAGATTGGCATAAATTATTAGATGGTACGAATTCTGTTGACTCTGGAATGGTTTCATTGAAAAGGTTAGGATGTTATAAAGTTACGTTTCGTTGGAGGATACGTCCGCAGTAAGAACAAGAAGGCCCCCCCTTCTTGTCTGAAAAGGGAATTTTTTTTGGCCATCAAACGTAATCGACACTCAGGGCGACTTCATCGTCTTCTGGGTCCGTGTCTGATCTAGATCATTTCAAAGTTCAGCAACAGCTTTGTGTCCGCGTTTAGTTTTTCTGGTGCTACCTGGATAGGAGAGGCAATTGCCTCTACATCAGGAGAATCCTCGTCGCATTCTTCTCTATGTGAGGGGGAAGCAGAAAGTCAAAGACAGCATTGGTCCTTTGATAGATTCCGACTCGTGAGTACATCAGTGTAGCCAGGAGATGGCTAAGGTCCTTAATAATTTTCTCGTCTGTTTTTAATTACTCCTGAAGAACTTGGATAATTTTGGTGACCTAGGTGTCGTGGTTTCTCCGCATATTTTGTTAAATGTGTGTTCGCCTGGTTTAGTTAAGGAAGAAACTGCAGAAGCTCACAAGTGATAAAGCTCCGGGTACTGACGGATTTTTATCCTGTTCTACTAAAATCCTTTGCCGACCGAGTTGTCTGTTTCCACTATCTATTATTCAATAAGACTCTACAAGAAGTTATTGTTCCGGAGGATTGTGCGTAGGAGCGCGAACGTGTGGTTTCTCCTATTTTCAAAAAAGTAAACGGTCCTTCTTCCTTGTAATTACAGGCCAGTCAGTCCTACTAGTGTTGGTCTCAAGGTGATGGAATCAATCATTATTCGTGATCATATGTTTGATTACTTCAATGACATTAGTCTGATTGGGATTCTCAGCATGGTTTAGAAAAATCGATCGGTTTGACTAATCTCTTTGAATTTATGGAAGATGTTACATGTTCTGTTCACAACGGCTAATGCTGTTGATATAATTGTCCTGAACTTCAGCAAGCTTTTGACAATGCTCCCATGAGCCGTCTCTTGCTCAAAGTGGAGAGCTTTGGCATTGAGGGGAATGTCCTCAATGGATTCGTGAGTGGCTTTATATTAGGGAACACAGTTGTCATTAATGGGCGGTCGTCTTCTGGCACAAGTTCACTAGTGGTGTTCCCCATCCTCGGTTCTCGGGCCGTTAGACTCTTTTCTCCTGGCGTATATTGACGATCTTGAAGGGTCTGTCATTCCAGCGGTTAGAAGTTCGCAGTACGATACTAATTTGTAATCGGGAGGTCGGTTCGAATGATTGATGCTGCAATTGTTCCAAGGGATCTGGATATAATTTCCAAAATGGGCTTCCGACTGGCAAATTGTTTTTCAATGTTTGAAGTGCAAGTTATGCACGTTGGTTTTCATAATCGCAACGCTTCCTTCAAGTTCAATGCCACAATATATTCAGGAGGTGATTTCATTCAGAAAAAGATCTTGGGGTTTGTCTTGATTCTTCTTTGAAACCTTCCAAGCAGTGTGGCCGAATCTGCTAGAAGAGGTAATTGGATCTTGGCTTGATTAGACGACACTTCAGTTTTCCTCCTTGATAATGATATTGTTGTCCAGGCGTTTAAGCAACTGTAGACGCCCTGATATGCTGTACAAGTTGGAATCCCCATTGGCAAAAGACAACAGGTAACTTGAAACTTCAGCGTAGGGCACTATAATTGATTCACTGTCTGAAAATTTATCCTACGAGGAGAGATTAAGAGGCCGTCCTCGGTCTAACTACATGGAGCTGAGGCGAATTCGGGTGACTTGATCCAGGTTTTCAAAATTGTCCATTAGAATCGATGGCCTGTCCTCTCACTCCTTCTTTAATTTTTCCAATGTTACTGCAATAGAGGCCACTGTCTCAAGCTAGTGCAAGCGCTGCAGCGTGACATTCGTAAATAGGTCTTCTCGCAGAGAGTGATACTGAGTGGAATTGTCTTCCTGAAAATGTTGTGGTTTTGGCTCTAAGAGTGTGAATGCGTTCAAGAACAGTCTGATTATTTTTCAGGAATCAGTGCGAATTATTTTAGTGGTATGGTCATTTTTCTTTCCTGGATGTTGTGGCTCCGGGTCGTTCTATGAGATTTAGGTCCTTCCTGACCCTATTCACTGAACTAAAATAACCTAACTAAAACTAAACTAAAGTAAACTAAACTAAACTAAATGTTGGGGGTGCAAAGTGGGGGCCCCAAATGGGGGGGCCCGGGGGAACGTGCCCTGTTGCCCGACCTTACTCCGCTAGTGACTGGAGGGACTCAGAAAAAGAACAGGGTACGAAGATCAAAACGAAGGGTTTCCCAGCATTTCCCCAGCTGAAATTTAATGAAATTTCTTATAATATGAATTTGTTGTATTATGACATTTGAAATGAGTGTTTCCAGACATATTTTGATAAATTCTGTCTAGTAATTGCAACTTCGAAGCATAGTAGCAGGTTGAAAACGACGGAATAGTTCCCACATTTGCGATGGGATCCGCGAAACTACCCCGAACTATCGCACCCATATTTAGCAACAATGTTGTTATTGGTCAAAGGTTAACACAGTATGTTCGTGTGTTTTTCCAAACCCGATCACTTTATCAAATAAGCTCTACCTTGATACGTAGGATAAATTCATTCTTCATAGCTATGCCATAATTACTTGTCGCGATAAGATGGGAGGGGCTCCGAAGTAGTATATGGTAGTAACTAGCGACCCCCCACCTGCCGCCGTGTGGGGCCCATGGGGTATAGAAGAGGGAAGGATCTATTGGTGTTCTCATATATCCTCTACATCGGTGGGTCGGGCTGGACCATAGTGTTTTCTGCTGTCGATCGATTCGTAGCAGTTTGTTCTGAGGCTCAAAAGTAAATTCTTCAAACGCCCGTAGGCCAACCTTTCGATGACGAGTGTCCGCTCAGCATTTTAATTCACCGTCTAGACACAGTTTTCAAACAAACAGTTCCGTATTATTAGGAGTCATTCCATCACCGCCAGTGGAGGGTCGAGAAATGAAAATGTATCCGTGAATGTTAGAATATACTAAAAAAAAATACGCTATCAGGTCCTATAGTTATATCAAGGCGGCTTTTGATTGACTCTCAAATGTTGTGTAACTAGCACACATGGTGTTGTGTAACCAATTATACAATCAATGTGTATAGTCGGCACAATTTTTGTTATTTTTCGGCAACCTCGCACAATGTTGGTATTTTTTACACAATGGAATGAGTGTTGTTTCATTTACGTAGATCACAACTCATGTGTCTAGTATATCTCAAGATTTAAGAGATTTAAGAGTTGGCGATGCGCTGATGCGCAAAAAAGCCCAGAGAGTCTATGATGATCCTGAAGAGGCGGTGAAATTTTGCACTGTGGTAACCTAACAAAAAACCCTTCCAACAGTCTCCACTTTGGTCAGTAGTGCATTCCTATCCTCATTGCTGTACAATTTTTCATTTAAAATCAATGGAATTTAGGGTTCGACCTTCAAGCCCAATCTGCCCAGTGGGAATTTGTCCGCCCATTCGACAGGCTTCGTTTCTTTTGAATCAGTAAATGAACGATGTGTTCTAACAGCTTGCTGTAACTGAGGGTCAATGGAATTGGTCCCTAACTAATTACTTGACTTCTGGACGGGCACCATTTCTCAAGAAATTGGGTAGATATTCGGCACCACTCTCATTGCAATCGGGGCATAAAAAAGACAGTGTCCAGAGAGGCTCGAAAAATGATGTGGCCTACAAGTGCACGGGACCGTTGCATCTCAGCTATAGGTCAGGGTCCATTCTGACCCGGGGGTTCTGAACAAACTTTAGGCAACCTTTCCGTCTGCTCGGTAGCTTCTGTAGCAGACGATATGCGGATGGCCATCCCTTACTTAACAATATGGGCTATCCTCATTCCTACTCAACATTTGTATTGACAAAACAAGCCAACACCGTCATTCCTAAGTATAGAATGATTGGTCTGATACGAGGCGGTATTCTCCCATTCAAACGCCGGTTTCAAACAGCTAGGCTGTCTGCTTTGCAGTAGGTCACATGCACTCTGTTATCACATGCAAACCACGTGCTACAGTCGTATGTCACTTACTTTTCCCTTTTGGGTTGTGGTGGTTAGCCTACGTAGGCTATATTACCTGGCTTTGGTGGTATCTATAGGAGGTGGTGGTGGAACGAACCTTAACCCCCTTAACCCCCCACCCCCCTTCCACCCTAGATGCGTGATTGTGGGTCGCCCGTCGTACCATAGACATAATTGTGCTGGCCTCGCATTAATCGGAGTCTTGGAGTTGCACCCGCATAGATATAAGTGCTGGAAATACCCATACAGAGGACAATTGCGGCAATGGCGTTAGATAGTCAAGTTTAACTAGCTGTTTGTTACCCAAAAAGATACTTCGTCGAACAAAAATAACTATGGCACGTACGTTTCATCAATCTTTAGTAGTTAACTTGTTGAGTATTTTATGCCTGACCTATATAAGGTTCCGGCACGAATCACTGACTGAAGCTAGGCAAACGGTTTAAGACATTGATAAAAAGGAACGAGTTCTCCCTTCTCGTCAAACGAGTTTCGGCAACATACGTCCGTCCCTCACCGCTCAACTATACCTGTCTACAACCTATAGGATACAGATCCTCATAACAGGTGAGAACATTTAATTTCATCGGCGAAGTAACTCAAGAGGGATTAGGGTTCTTTATTGTCATCACCCTGGCAACATGTACGATGTTGTTAGAGCAAAACACGTGTATTTTTAGAGGAGAAAAGTGATAGCGGAGAAGATAGGCGGGGAATGTGAAGCAACAAAAACGTAAGATGACGATATGGGCAACTGCGCCGCCGCTATAAATTAATAACCTACCCCCGCACCCCTCTCGCCATGCGACGCTAAAAAAGACATGTGACTCTAAATAAAAACATAATAAGTTATTAAACTGCCGTTCTGCTGCGTTTGGCAAGATTGGTAAATTAGATATATCTTGACAATTGCTACCCACTGAACATCTAGTAATGCTTCGTGTCGTCTCACATTGATTATTGTAATAGTTTATTTATCAATTACCACTCACATATTTTCCTTTCAGAGATACACAAAGAAAAAGGATTCATGTTATCCCTCTCGTTTTATTTTTTGTGAAACGATCAGAAACGCTGGATGAAGCGCTGTTGTTATAAATGCTTTAGTTATCATTCTATATTGTTGTTGTTGTTGTGTTGTTATTAGTATTATTACTATTTGCATAATACACACGGAACATATTTTTGCCGTATTATGCCCGTATCGAGGAGAAATTTCGTTAAAACAAAGCTCGAGGATTAGACTCTCAGTATAGCATGTAACTATAGCGAAGAAAAATCACCATCCTTCAGCACCCTCCCAAACTCACACAGTACACCCACCCCCCCCCCAATATTAAACCGGTATATGGACTGTATCTGATATAAGCCTATACCTATTTTATCCCTAATAAAATGTATCATGGTGGCGCTATGGCATTTCCCGACGAGGGGTCCAAGTTCCCCAGTGGACCAGCGGGACGATCCAAAGATTTCTAGCCCACCCGTGACGTCACAAATTTTTGTTTCGCATAGCCACTGTACTAGGATTAAAAAGAAAAATAGATAAGTAACTTTCACGAAAGAAATAATGTGAAAAAGTTTATTTCTATCTAATAATTTTGTTAGTATGCGCCAGAACCATGTACCGTCCCACACGTTGCATGACTTTGTATTACATCATATATTATTGGGGTGTGTCCTATTTGCATAGGCCTACGTACTGGCTAGAATTCGACCCTCGAGGAAATCGGTTTACAAAAAAGAAAAAAAAAGATAATACCAACGGTCGTAATCAATACCTGACCATTGTCACCTTGAATGTAGGAGGCATATCAGTAATAAGAAATTTTGAAAAGGCTCCCAGATCCTGGTTCTATGTGCCGAGTCTGGCCGATGGTTTTGCCCGAATCCTAAACCGTGATTCTTTTTTTTTTTAGCCTGGCCATCATACGGCCTGCAACATTTTTGTCCCTATAATCGTCGAATCACACAACTGGACCAATCAAGTTCATTGAAAATTCCATATTTGGCGGAAATGACTGAATGTTCTGGTTTTTCCAATAATTCCGAAGGCGGATTGGAGAGGACATGACGGGCCTATTCTTAACGTAGCCTGATTTCAAACGAAATTATTTGAAAAAAAAATCCGGAGAGTGGGACGACAAATCAGCTGACCGCGAACCGTTGTCGGAAGTTTTTTGAGGACTAGCGGTACTGGGTTGTAGCAACATTTTTTTATTTTTTTCCTTTCCTCTTTCTTACATATTCGTACATATTCTTTGTTCGGTTGGGGAATTAGGACCGGGATTAGGGTTAGGGTAGCCAACCACAGAAATTCTATGGAGACAGTGGGCCATCGATTCAAAAAGTTCATTTCACTGTAAGCCAAATCCCCCCCCTCCTTGGGGACCCCCCCCCCCCCTCCGTCGGGGTTTTTCTTCTATTGCCCCGACAGTAAAATATTTCCAATTTTTATAGAAAAATTCCGCATATGATGAAAGTTTTTCAGAGCGCTCGCGCGCCTCATGTTTTTTTTTTTTATATATTGGACGAGATTGAGATAAGTGAATCCATCCTCCTATCTACCTATACTCTCTGCTTACAATCGTGGCAATTGGTGCATATATCGTAGGATACACACGCCCTACGAATATTTTCGGAATGTCCCTGCGAGAGATCAATGTTTTACAATTCTTTAGGGAGGATTGATTGTTCGGCCGCCTACCATTTTGTGCACCTTTGTGTTAAGTGGTACGCTCTCACGCTCATATATATCTATATATTAATCTATATATATATAGTATATATATATATATATATTATATATATATATATATAAAATTTGTGATAATTCAATATATTGATATATATATATATATATATATCTATATATATTATATAGAATATATTATATATAGTATATATTATATATATATATATATTATATATATATCATATAATAATATATATATTATATATATATATATATATCTATATATATAATATATATATATATATCTAAAGGATAGGCTGGCTGGTAACGCAGTAAATACGAATATTGACATATGGATACGAGAAATATTTGATTAGAATAAATATATATATATATATATATATAATATATATATATATATATATATATATATATATATATATATAAGATAATATAATTATATATATATATATATATATATGTATATATATAAAGGTATATTTGTTTGTTGGTTAACGCAGTAAATACGCATGTTAACATATGGAATACGAGAAATTATTTATTCGAATAAAATTTCTGGATTCCAGAGTTCCAAAATGCGTATTATTGCGTTATCAGCCTATCCTATATTAATATCGGGAATACACGTGGACTTCATCCTATATCGATTATATATATATATATAGTATATATAATATATACTATATATATATATATATATATAATATTATATATCTATATATATTATAGAATATCTATTATATATAATATATATATATATATATATATCGTTTTATTTTTATTTTTTTCAGAGAAAAGTTCTGAAAAAAATGAGAACATCAAAATGAGTTTTACTAGGGGTAGGGAGGCTCGTGTGGGAAAATTGCCCCCCCCCCCCCGTCGGGGTACTTAGGCCCCCCGTCGGGGAAAGGAAATCCCTGATAATTCTGATTGTTGGTGAGTCTCGATCGTCTCAAAAAGTGTTTTCGCAGGGAAGGAAATGGCTGTCCGGGTAGGGAGTCGTGCGAAAATAACTTTTGGGGGGCCAACAACAGGTGATGACTATTGAGCCGAGCGCCACCAGGGTTTGCCCGCAAGTACATACACATTTTTGTCAGATAGCAGGAAAAAACACTCCCCACTTTCCGTGCGTTATGGAAGTAAAGCAACACTCCTGAAATTTACCGAAATTTTTTAACTTTTTTTTATCCGGGAAATATTCTAGAAAAATATTCAGTTCGGAGGCTTATGGCTGCAATTCACTTCTTTTAAACACCCTCTAGTTAATTATGCTCAAGAGGATTTCCCAGGGTTCCCAATGATGGGTTCAGATGGACTAAAAAAAATATGTGACATAAATAGTGTGCTGCGCGACACCATTATGCAGCGCCAGAATTTTTAAAGTAAAGTGTTCGCCGTTGCCAAATGGGGAGCTCCAGATGGTAATTTTCCATTCAACAATTATTACAGAAACTTGAATTTGAAATGAAAAAGAAGGAATTTCACTCTAGCCAACCGTAGATTGATACCAGTCTATGCCATGAAAGCAGAGGCGGCCCAATGGTTTGCGCGAAGCCGTAGCGAACACTTCAAATTATGGTCTTATCAAATGCACGTTGAGCCCCTGCAGATGGCCATTTTTGTTTCCTTGCCGAAGGACAAACAGGCATCTATGCCAGTCCATGCACCGTGGTATGTGTGTGTGTGTCTGGGTGTGTCTGTTGAGTGTGTAGGTGTGTGTTGGGTGTGTGAGACACCCCTTGTCAGCACGATATCTAGACTACGCAAAAACGGGTATCAGTTCACATTAGGTCTGTGGGTTGCAAGTATGGGGAGGATGACCCCTATGTTTTGGGTGCCCGTTCAAGTTCATTAAAGTTCACGAGAGGGCAAAGTTCAAAAAGCTTGTCAGCAGATCTAACGATGCGAGTATCTGTCGAGTTCAAATTAGGTATGTGGGTAGCATGTATGGTGAGGATGGACCCTATTGTTTTGTGTCAGGTCAAAGTTATTCAAGGTCACAAAGGAAATCGTCATATACCTCGGAAACGAAACATTTGGGAGGACTGTCGTAATGGCAAAGTCCGTTCGTCTGGTTGGAATACATCTGATGACCGATTGACCTCATTGGACTTTTGACCTTTTGACTTGGTATGAGTTGCATGCTTTTTTTGTGAGGCCAGATTGCATCCTGTGAAGACAACACCAAAAGTCAAAACACTGCCACACTCGATACATCTTAGTCACACCTAACTCAATGAATGTGGAATGTCAAGGGAAGCTGAAACACTGAAAATGTGGATAAATTTGGCAATTGATATCTGCTCGTCAGCGTGATATCTTAAAATGGGGAAAATGCAAGTATCTAGTAAGTTCAAATTAAGTGGTGGATTGTCACATGATGAAGATTAACCCTCCCCCCCCCCCCACCCCATTCGTTTTGGTATAGGTCAATGTCATTCCAGGTCACCAAAGGACAATCCGTATATCTCTGCAAAACGATGCATTGTACAGAGTGAGAACAAGCATAAGCTAACCAAACAAAATTTCCCAGTGAAGACAGTACAAATTCTTGAATTGTCAATTTCATTGTTGTTCCTGATATGTTGGAGTAAGGGATAGCACCAAATATTTCCCCCGTGAAGACAGTTACAAATTCTTGAATTGTCAATTTAATAATTATTCCTGATGTTAATGTTGAGTATTGGACTAACACCAGTGACCAGCCTACATGTACCTCCTGATCAGGAGCGGTGTTGTACGGGTGGTGGTGGCAATTTCGGTCTTGCATGCCCCCCCCCCCCCCAGGTTTCATGGGCAGGCTATGAAAATTGAAAACGGTAGACCTATTGCGACGTCTGCATACTGCATTTATTGACAAATTCCAGTGCAAGGCAGAAACGCCTCTTCTTGCGTATACTTCCTCATTTAGTGTTATATTTCGACCACCAAAGTGTTGTGTTGCCATCATAAAATCTGGGTCGCTTCCACTCCCCCTTCCCCCTCCCCAATACAATATTCCCCGGGATGACAGTACAAATTCTTGAATTATCATTAATATATACCTGATATGTTTGAAGATGGACTAGAAACATGACCAGCCTATATGTACCTACTGATCAGTAGTTGTGTTTCTACGGGTGGGGGTGGCAATTTTAGGTGGAATGTAGGTGGAAGGTACATGTAGGTGGAAGGTAGTCTTGCATGCCCCCCCCGGTTTTATGACAGCTTATGAAAATTGAAAAATGTAGCCCTAAATGAAGCCTGCATCACTGCATTAATTGACACATTCCTAATTTGCAAGCAGAAAGACTCTCTTGCGTATACTTCCTTTCATCTAGTGTTATATTTTCACATTTAATCCATTGTTTCCTAAGGAAGTACAAAATTGGGATTAGTAACAGGGATTTCAATGGGAGGGTGGGCGAGGGTGGGTGGTGGGAGGAGGGAAAAACTGGCAATTATTCCAATGCCTATTTTTTTTAATCCGGGGGGGAATCCAAGTTTTTTGCTTTACATTAATTGAATTCGGTGATATGATCTTCAAATGTCCCACACCAGACACACCAGGAAATGTCCTGCTGAATTCAATTAGAACAACTATGTGGCCAGCATTAATCCTCTTACCACTGGGCGTGCATTATATATATATATATATATATATATATATATATATATATCTATATATATATATATATATATATATATATATATATATATATATATATTATATATATTATATATATAATTATATTAGTACAGGTAGTAAATAATGCAGGTGATTGGGTCGTTTGGTTGGGGTTTGAGTTGGGCAACACATATCTTGAGGTTGGATATAGCTGAACACATGGTGTTGGCCACAAATTGTAAGAGGAAAAGGTCGGGGGGAAAAATAAGGCAAGGAAGCATACGCAGAGTTGCGTTCTGGTTCATGTGTACATTGGAGATGAATTACGCAAATGAAATGAACTTCCATCTTAGCCACCGTATGTTCAAGCGACTTCTACTAGACGATCGGAAGAGGCATCCATTAGTTGCCGCGCCGCATTGCCCGAATTTTCGACATTAGGTCTCCTCAAATGCCAAATGGTGATCGCCAGATGACCATTTCATGTGTGGACTATTCGAAAATAACTTGAAGCATTAGTATATTGAATTTCACGTTAGCTACTCTAAATGCTTGCGATTTCAAGGCTATCCAAGAGAAGCGGCACCGTTGGGTGGCGCCAGCGTAGCAATTCACTAAATAAGAGTTATCCATTAAATGCCAAATGGTGATTTCCACATTCTAATAAATAAATTAAGAGTTAACTTCACAAATTACAATGAATTTCACATTAGCCTCTGTAGTTCATGCGATTTTGGCCTATTAATGGCGAAGCGGCATAATTGGTTTCAGCGCAGCGGAGCAAATCTATTAAAGTAATGGTCTGACAGATTGACGAATGGTGAGTGCCAGTGGCCTTCATCTGAAATAAATGAATATATAAATAGACTGGTCACAAATGATGAAAGGGAATAATGGCTTCGCTCTGCACAACAATTCAAATGGTGTTCTTAGACGCCAAACTGGTGGAGAGAGAGATGTTCATTTCTTAAATCATGAAATAAAAATAAACTTCACACATTAACAAGAATATCACGACTAGCAGTTCATGCGATTTTAGATTAAGTTAAGTGGGCAAGTGGCACCAAGATTTGTCAAGCAGCGTCGTACAAAAATTGTCAAAGGAAGGGTATCTGTGGGTGTCGCAAAGGTTAGTCTAATGAGCATTAATTCAAACAACTATTCCTACAGCCCGGAAAAATATATAGTTGTCAAAACCAATATAAGGTCTAGAAGTGATCTTTGCTATGTATGTGTATGATATGTGGCGCGCTAGTATATATCAAGCATTATTCGAAGGCCCAATGGCATTACTATTTCGATATATGTTCGAGTTGAGTTGTGCGGGGGAGGGGGGAGGTGTGGGTGGACTAAATTCGGCAACGACTATAAAGAACCAGGACTATATATAGTCCCATTTCGATTTCCAGAATACTTTTTTTAATGTGAAACTGTGACATTTATTGACATCTATGACAAATTTGTGGGGCCCCCTCTCTCATGAAGACCTTAAGACCGCCCATAGCCACTGGGCAAGTACAGTTTAACAAGGAAGGAAATAAAACGGTCAGGTGACTGCTGGGATTCAAACCAGGAATGTTTGCTTGCAAAGCGCCAATGTTATCACTTTCCATTCTCCACCACATATGTCCCATTAATAAAACAAGAAAGCAACTGTGCGTCAGTGGATTTCCTTGTCATTTATTGAGTAATATCCAACTTTGTACACAGAATTAAAATCGAATATTTTTTCTGAGCAGACAAGCAAATAATATAACTCCAGCCAAACCCCAACACGTCCGGATTGTGCTGTCAAGTGGAGTTTCAAGTGGACACGTCCCCTTCTTTGGCCATTAATCCTATTAACACTGCAATTAATTCCTTGTGCCTATAATCTCTACTTTCCCGAAATGGTAAGGGTTTCTATCTGTTATGCTGGTAATTTTTGGGAGCAATCACAAACCACTAGTGGAATTATATGTATCATGCAGAAGGAATCACTCAGCGGAAAGCAATATTGACAAAAATTAACGACTGTCAATGTAACAAAAAAACTATATGAGTGGTGCCAAACATTTACTTTTACTCTTAATTTTTAATTACGCTCGCTGAAAATCAATTGATGAGACTTTCCAAGGAATTTAACATACAAAAATGAAACGTACGAGACATGGCACAGGACCTCAATTCGAACGGTCGTCCGAAAGTCCACTATCAACTCATTCGTTCTTCCATGCAACCATGTAATTATATGCATTATATACACCCTAATGCTATTCATCTGAAATTGATTTATAGTTATGTATAGCCTATAACCCCTTTTACAACATGCATGCATAGTGCTTAATACCCACCAGTTTGTATGTAGTCTACAAAGAATGAGTCCCATCCTAGAAAAATCAACAGATCTCTGTGCACGGTCGGTGATTGGTGTTGGCGATGTGGGGGCGGACACGAATACTATGAAGCGGAGCGTCACCTCAGGTTGGCGCGTGTGTACAAAAAAAATCATTCGACAGACCCCCATTGGGATTGCAGGAAACGGCACTTCCCTTTGATTTCATGGGAACAGGAAGCAGCATTCCTGAAATTGATATTTTAAGAAAGGTTCTCCAAAACCTATCGCCTTAGGGATCAATTTCATTCCAAGTGTTTCGTTGGGTGACATTCTACAATACGATGCAAGTGAGGTTACGTTCATTAAAAAGTAGCATTGGAATGAGCAATGGCAACAACCACTTTCGCGGAGCGCGAGATTTTGCAGGATCCCGTTTGACCATCGACACTGCAACTGACCCCTCTCGGACCCTCATAACGTGGCTAGCCTTGAGTTTGTTTGCTCACAGATTACGCGAACGGCCCCATCTTAATCTCTTTGCGGATTAGAGCGCATGGGTCGGAGGGCACTTACATTGGTGCCAGACAGGTGGTGGCCAAATGGCATAACACACTTATCCTCAACTACGCGGAAGCGCCTCGCGAAAATTTTACACTTTCCCCATCGAAAAGTCAGCAGCAATCTCTCTTCGATATGACCTATCTTCTCCTGAATTTTTAATCATGCATCTTTTGCACGAATTTTGTGGCTTCCTGGCCGAAACTTCGAAGGCTATTTTAAAGAGGTTTCCACCCGCACCGTGTGCCTTCCCTCCTTAGTATGTGCACCGTGTACGCACCACTTTCAACAAGTGGTCGCACCCATAACTGGATCGAAATTACTCTATTAAATTTTCAAATAGACCACATATCAAAAATTTTCACAGGTCCCGCAAGTGTAACTTAACCCCGTCTCAAACTCCTTCCTTTCAAAACCAACAATGTTTACACTGTTGGGCATAGAAAAAGTTCGGGCATATTTGAATTTGAGCTTTTCTCCACTTGGATCTTTGAATCATGTTTTTTGACACGCAATTTGTGGTCATCGCAAACGTCCAATGGAGGAGAAACACACTAAGCTGGTTAAGCCAGTCGTATGCAAACGATGGGTGATTGAAGCGGCACAGCAAAACCCTCCTTCATTGATAATTAAAGAACAAGCAAGAGGAACGTTTCAGGCATCTGTCCAAGAAGACATCATATGTCCGCACACACTGGTAATAGCCTAAAACACCCTGGCCCGCGCGCATAGCGCGCAAAAAAAAATCGAATATGGAGCAGCAGAATTCTCTCACTTTGATCATTAGGTCATTATGCATTTGTTCATTTAGCACGGTTACTGCTGGATATATCAGATGCAGTGTCAGCGAAATATCAGTCGGGCTCAAATATTTGGGGGAGGGGGGACGAAATGCATTGCGTCCCCAACCGAAATATGGGGGAAGCGTCCCCCGTCCCCCCATGATCGAAGCCCATGTCTTGTGGTATTTCTAGTCTTCCAAAATGTTGCAGAGTACCTCGAATAGAACAATAGAATATTGAACAATAACAACTGTGGCCGGATAGCTGGTTCAACAGAACACCAACCTTTGTGTGGTATATATAGGCTAGTGTGCTCCAAATTTACAGACGTTCTAGCCCTGTTATGCTCCCTTCAGTCACTTTAGATGACAGTGGGTAATACCATGGGCACATTCTACAACCCCCTGCAACCCACATATTCTTAGAATTGTGCACTGATAAATCATGAATAAGTGTTAGTATGAAGTGGGTTTATTCCTACCGACCCGACTGCTTGAAAAATAGAGTGGAGGGATTCTCCAAAGCAGCACGAAACGTCACCTGGCTGAGAAATGGTTGCTGAATGGGGACTTTGGAGTTCAAACAGAGTCCAAATGAGTCTCAAATTACATAGAGAGCATCTAGAATCTACGCTACAGGACCCTAAGGCAGGACCAAACAAGAGAAGGACTTCGCGCCCACGAGGTGCGACCCTGCGCGCAAATAGGGATTGGTCTGTCTGTATCGATCTTGTGATTCCCGACCTAGGCGGACACTGGACCCATGCTGTGAAAGGACTTTCGCGCTGGGCGCTCATGATGTGTGAGACACTACATTGGGTCTTGTTCTGTGGTGTGAGGTAACACAGACGTAGCCCTCGCTACATCATGAGGGTGACATGACAGACCTAGTGTCCCATTAATATTCAGATGTCTGTTATGATGCACAAATGATTTTCTTGGGCAATTTTCTAGAAACTCTGTCAACCGAACTCACGATAACTGAGGTGCGCTTGCGCCACACGTAGGGATTTGGCTGTCGGTACTAACGTGATTCTCGATTCACAGTCATGAATGTATGTTCAGAGTATTGTACTATAAGGTGGCCACAATTCACTCTTTTATTCACATGGGGATTATAGACCACCGGTACAGTGGCATGTTGGTGTCGTGTTATCGTATTTATTATACAAAACCAAATTAACAAATAAATACTTTCATTAGTTTTCTCTAAGATTTGCCCTCATTCTACATCACATTATCCTGTCCATCAGTAGGAAACATATCAGCTTGATCAGGCGTTCTTACACACGCTTCTTGGGCTAATCCGATGATTTGGCAAGAAATACATTCTGACAATCTTCTTTTTTCTCAAAATGACCCATATTTACGACGCCCACCAAAGGTAATAGTTCTTTGTACCCCTAAAAAGCTCTACACCCCTCAATCTAGCCTTGATCTGGCATTGATCGCACTCGTTGTGTGCAAGTGGTAAACCTCTATGATCTCAGTGACCTTCAAATTCATCCAAACATTGTTCATTTTACTCATCATGCATGTATCAATTATGACTTTTGGTAGAATCATGGCTAATCTGAGCACTTGTCGGGTAAATGCGTGGAAAAGGGTCCAAATTCCATACTCGCAGTGGAACATCTTTGACCATCAACGTCACAAAAATATGATCCTCATTTCGCCGACACTACTTGCAGAATTGTCCACTTATACTAACGTTAAGTGGATTCAATTTAACAGAGCTAGCCTTAAAGGACCCTCAGGAGTTTCTCCAGAATCCAAAATGAAAATTCATTTCAGAATGTTTTCGGTTGTGTTTCTTCAACAAAATACATGGGAAATACATCCGAGAGGTCTTACATAACCAAAAATGGTTCTTGTACGATCGTCCAACCTGTGGTGGGCGCTCGCATAATGTGTGAACATTTATATCTCTTGGCCTTGGCCCCCCACTAACACCCGACACCCGGCACCCCCATGGCCCCCTCCACTAAAAAATTACTGGCTACGCCACTGCGGCATTGTCCACTCCTGAGTTCTGATAATTGTGTCTGAATAAGTGGGTCTATTGTTTAGCCACCAGCAAACAAACCGCCCTTCACACCATACTCCAAAATGTTCCGTGCGAGCGCCAATGTTCGAACATGAACTTCAGCTTTTCAAAGCTGTTTCACTCCTTTTATAGAGTAATAACTGAAGATAGCGTGTGAAGTATGTTTTTAGTACGTCAGTGCGTGCAATTGACTTATTGGTTTGTTGACCACAGCCGAGTCTGGTTTTTCACCGAAGAATTTACCCAGAAGATCACAAGGTCATTAGGTCAAATGAGGACAAAAGCTCCCAGATCAGAAGTAGTTACGCAATAAGTATGCACAGACGAGAATTCTTCCATTACGCCACCCCCCTAAAATGGGTTTTGTTCTGGGAAAGATGAAGATTTGAAACTCATCTGTTTATTTGTTTTTGTTTATAGAGGACATAGCAAGAGATAGCGGTATCGGAGGTGTTCTAGTACTTCATTGCAATTGACTTATTGGTGTCAAGGTTCCAATGAGGTAGAATTAGTCACCCAGATTGTAGTTCACCAAGAACGAACAAAACTTTCCCCCTACGAAACATCGCTCCCCCTGAAATGTTTAGTTTCCAAGCCATAGAAAAGGATTTGCCCTATGTGACTTTTCATGACCTTGACCTTCCAACCAAACAATCGGTCATCCTCGTACTGTGTACCCTACATACCTAATATGAACTGATAGATACTTGCCTTTGCATTCATTAGATACGTGCTGACCACTTTTTGGAAGAAGGTTGCCCTGTCGTGACCCGTTGAATGATCTGACTGGTACTAAAACAATAGGGTTTCATCCTCGCTATCATCGCAAACCACGTGCCTAATTTTGAACTTGGTACATGCTTACGATTCTTTAAATACTATGCTGAACAGGGGTGTCGTACTCACACACACATACGTAGCAGACACGCAACACGGTCACATGTTTAGCGCACTGTGCATGACTTATAGATTCGTTTTTTTTGCCCTCTTCGGCAAGGAATGAAGATGACCCTACTCCTTATTAAAACCACAATCGCTTATGTTCCACCTATGAGAAGACCTATATCTATCTATCTATCTCTATCTATCTATCTATCTATCTATCTCATCTATCTATCCATCTCCTCTATCTATCTATATATCTACTCTCTATCTATCTGTCTGTCTGTTCAACTTAGTTCAAATTTATCAAATGCACGCAGGTTGTGAATCGCATCGACAATTCTTTGGAACAATAATTGTAGATGATGTGTTCCCAACATTGCTCTGATATTTTGGCCAATCTCAATAGTCATTCATTTTGCAAAATACACAATTGCCTATTCTCCTACAGTTAATGGGTAACATATGGGTGGTTAGGGAAAGTTTATAGGTCAAAAAGGTTCATATCCGAGTATTTCGGCCTTCAAGTCATGTGTCATCAAGTTCCATCGAAATGACAAAATCGTGGGATGGACATTTAGCATGTTACCTCCGCCCACTGATGCCCCTCGCTCTACTTCTGTCATTAGTATTCATTTTGTGGGAAACCTTTTGTGATTGGGAGACATACATTTATACTCCCCAATAGCTGGCGGAAACTGCTGTGCTGTTGCTGTGCCACACCCAACCCCCGGGAGGCCGAAGAATTTTTCCAGGAGGCGGACCGGGATGCCCAACCAGCGACTATGAGTTGGAGCGAAACGCCTACTCACCGTACTGCTGCAGACCCGACTATGGACTTGAAGATGACACAACCGGCCTAATCAGCATCCACGGATAAGCGAGCTGATCTACTGAAGTTCTGGAACAAAGTTGGAAGAGGTACCAGGAAGACGATGCTCAAGAGAGAAGATCCTGGCGTACAACATCGATACGATCGCAGCGTTTGCTTTGCCAGCGGGGAGTGCAAAAAATACAAGGAAGCTGAAAGGCGGTATCAACACGCGATAAAGATTTTTGGAGACTCGGGCGAAATCATCGGTGGTACCAAAGCCTTGCGCGGTGATTGGCCGGCACTCAAAAAACTAGATCTGGCCCCTTAACCTCAATCCAAGCGAAATTGAGGACGAGGTTCTGTGCTACGAGAGGGCCTGGAGATTGATCCAACAACGACGCCGCCCGAATTTGATCCTCGCTCTAAGCTTGGAGAAGGATTCCTGATCGCGTCACAGAGGCCGAATAAGCCATCCGCAAGTAGACCAGAACTACTGCGAAATCTTCGTCAAAAATTCCCGTTTCTACGCGCCCTAAAAGCAATTAGAAAGTCTCGAGGTGTTTAAGGATGGAGAAAATTGAATCGCTAACATCGGCCTTCTTTCACCAATATGCTCTGGTCTACAAATCTGCACCAATTCCAGAGGGCCAGGAAGCATGAGTACTCGAGAAAGAGTCCATTACTTGGCCAATGTTTAAAATGGCCCACAAACTTTCAACGGTGCCTACTAGAATACAGCATCCTCTCTCATGAGAAGAAGTGCAATTTTCGGAAAACCGATAATTTATATCGCGTATTATGGAATAATTCGAATAAGTCGTTTGATCTCCTGACAGCACAGTAACGATATCGAAATTCATTCCTATACCGTGATCAGAATTACAGAATATTACATCAGGCGAGCTTTCGAAGAGAGTGTATTTAATACCCTCCCTTTCATTCTACTCTACGGTGGGTTTCGTTCGGGTAGGAAATTGTCGGGAACGAATGGTGCTGTACGCGAAGAGGCGTCTGGAAAAATATTTCCACATAATGGAGAGGAAAGAAATGGCAAGATCCCCGGAAGCGGACATCTGCGAGTTGGCTATTGATCTGACGCAGCAATCGATTATGACATCTTCTACTTTCCTCCTTTTGTTTTGCATCACACACCTTTTAATTGTACTGCTGTGATGTGATGCAATCCTATAATGAAGAATCAATCGAGCATTCAGGTATCTAAACTTTTTTCCTTTCTATTCTAATCCCCCACGTTCTTAGAGTTATGTTCGTATGCCTGTCTGTTACCTTCACAGTCTGTCTGTCTACCTACTGATTGTGGACTAAATTGGTCACTATATCTTCCACCATCGGGCACCTGAGCACGACATGGCATGGTCAAATGTCAATAACTAAGTAAGATGGCCGATATGTGAAAAGTTGCAAAACGGATTTGCGCCCACAGAAATCCTGCCTGCTTGCCAATCTTAAAGTTTTTGCTTCTTCTCGCTCCGAAATTTCATCCCTTCGGTCAGAAGTTTAATACAGAAGTGTGGACACGATTTTGTATTGACTGTATGGGGAATCCTCAACCACGCTATGAGACCATAAAAAGTAATCTCCCCCTTAACAAAGGGGCAATTAGATTTTTGGAGCAAAGTACTGTCCCGACTACTCCTCCCTGTAAACAGAATTCTAATACAAAGTCATCTGAGGTCTTAGAGGTAAGGAAGTTACATCATCCAACCGTAATTCCATTACTCCATTCTCTTCACAAGTACCCATTTTTCGAATAATTCCGATTGAAACTAGTCACTATGTTGAATCTCTTTCACGGCATATCAGCCCTTGAAAGGCTTAAATGACCGATTTTTGAAATACCTTTGCTCCACAGATTTTGGGCTGTTTCTGGAATCCTAATGTATACATCCACATGCATGTGCACATATCTGAGTACTAGTAAATTGCCGTTATTTACGGTTAAGCAGTGAATCACAATGCTATATACTCATATTACTATTAGAAATGATGTTTAAAATAATCTTGGCTGCATTCCATGTTTGAAGGATGCTAACACAATTATACGAAAAGATACGGAGAATATTCTATCTACAATAGCGTTGGTTTTTGAGTCCTCGTTTCCTTCTTCATTGCTTATTAGTTCTGAATTTCGTTTGAACAACTTGTTTGATTTGAGTTCATCTGAGGTAGCTAGGAGGTTAAACAGGAATAACAGGCACAAAATAACAGGCCTGAAGGGTACTCGTAGAAACTTTCTACAAAACCTGATCCCGAATATGTATTTATTGGCTCGGGCAATTTGTTTGAGGACTGCGAGGTCACAATGAAAGAACAACCGTCACACTGTGGTAACGTTATTCACCTGAAAACATACCCATGATATTCTTTGTACATGTCTTTTTCCAATACAGAGACTGTTACACCAGTCATCTCTCGTGTCATACCAGTCAAAAAACATTGGAGAACAGGTCCAATTATGGAAAACTCTCTAGCCGCCCATTATCTTCGACAATGTGTTGATCTTGGACATCGTTGCTTTTTTATAGAGGGTAATAGCATAACTAAACAATGGGAACCATAATACGGCTTTTTACCCCCCCCCCCCCCATTCCTCCATACGAAGAAATTTGACTTTTTCCCTGAAAGTTTGCCAATCGGTACTGGAGTAATCCGCCTTGGGTCGCTGCAGGTGAATTCATATTCTTGACTGCCAAAAAAAAGCATGTTGTGACTTTCTTTATTCCATAATCAAATGGGCTACAGAGTATTCACTAATGTTCATATTTGCTATCCTGGAATTAATAGTGCCTAAGACTACATTCCTGTACTTGAGTTTTGTTCAGCACCCTCTTAACTTATGGCGTCATTTTTTAGGTCCATTTTCTTCTACAACTCTCAGCTATATCCATTATTGCAATACTCCTCGGATTATCTGGCCCTGTGATCTGTCCCATGGCTGTTGTCCGTTTTTTTTCTTTTTATTCATGTTATTTTTGCAAATAAAGGGCCTTTGTCAGAGTTAATCCAACAACCAAATGGTTACTTGTTTCGTTGTGTGAATATCCTGAAATTACAAACAGTAGAATTTGCCCTGACTCGTATTGGGTGTTTTAATAATGAATGGTACCGTCAGAGAGATTTCCATCTTCCCAAAATTTTGTTATAGGATACGCAATAAAACGTTATTTTCCGACTTTTATCATGTCATGAACAGTATGACTCAAAAGTCAGCCAAGTAACGGACTCGATATGTCGAAAGGCTAAAAAGTAGAGTGTGACAACCCGCTGCGTTACTGCGCAGGAGTAGTCATCTCTAAGAGATTCACGATGTGTGAACGATCCAATCCGTAGTATGCCCCGAATGAGAAAACTAAATCGCCTGTTTAAGTATTCCGTTATTTTATGCCTTCAGCAGTGCCTGGAATGTATTGCTTTTCGTTAATTATGGCCAATTGTGACGAAGAGGATCCGAGAAAAGTGACACTTTTCAAAGAAGACTACTCGCAATGTTCTCAACATAGATGGACCAATAACAATTGGATACGCAAACGATGAACTCTTGAGTGGACCAACCAAATCCTAGGCCATCCATCGGTCACGTTGCAAGACTTCAAGAGAAAGCTCAGACAAAGATCACTCGAAGAGTTGCATGAGACATTCGAGGACATCAACATTAGCAATTTCGAGTAAGCAAATAAACCTTGCAATGAGTGTTACGTGGATGAGGTTGATCACTGAGCACGTTGGATAGACGTGACACCTAACTACGACTACTACTAGTAACTACTAATATACTACTAATACTATATGCCTAGTATATGCAGTGGTCGCATCAATTATTTGAAGTTATATTTGGGAATTTCAGTTTTTTCCCAAGTATGAACAGATATTAGACTCTGTTACATGCTGATAGAAGGTAAAGGGTGTATTCTGCGGAAATGTGGATCCTGCGGTCAGCCCTTCCTCCACCAGGGGAATTTCGCAATAATAGCCGATTGTGCCTTATTAGCGCACTCAAACGGCTGAAATTGGGGTCTGAGGGGAGTGGCTTCATACTGTGAGTAAAACAGGGAGAGTACCGACAGTCAAGTCATATATACACGATAATTGTACCTAAATATAGCTATTTTACTGAGTTTCATGATTCTTAGCACAGGGTGTTTCCAACCGGTGGTAGGTAACACCAGTGGTGGTACCACAGGGGTAGTACCACCAGTGGTAGGTCCACCAGGGTAGGTACCACCAGTGGTAGGTACCATGGGAGGAGCCCGGATTATATCTAGGGGGGGCTGGTAGCTGATTCGCCCCCGAAAATATACTGTAAGATTGCAGTCGGTGCCCGAAAAAAACTATCAGTGCACTGCCCGATTTTTTGCGGATAGTCGGCGGGGGGCTTGCAGCCCCCCCCCCCGCCTCCTACGCCCATGGTAGTACCTTGGACTAGCGGGTGGTATATCAGTGTGCTCCCCCATGTAATGGCGACTGCACATCGTTTCCAATTCGGATACCCTTTCCAATCCAGACAATTCGGGCGGTCACACATCAGCTCCCTCCAGCTGTTCCAATCATTGATGACTTAACTCTGGCCAATCAAACAAGCGCTGTACTCAGCCAGCCCACGTGGTCAGACTTTTACGACAGGGGGTTAATCTCTCAGATAGTGGCTGCGATCAGGATTTTCTGTGCCGTATTCGGGACATCTTTCTCCGGGGATGGTGATCACGAGAACCCTGCATGACCCCCACCTTTTTCAGTAATCTTGGAACTCTAGCCGGCCCCGTACAGTGGTGCTTTCTCGGTGCGGACGACGGAACTGTTAAATGGTACCGCCCAGTTGGCAGTGGCGTACGCACGAGGGTTGGGGGGGGGGGTCGGGAACTCCATGACCCAAGTATCAATAAAATTTTTCCCACAAGAACTGGGTTCTTGCAGTTCGTGTTTTGCAGTGTTATTCAGGGCAAGCATTGCAGCATTGCAGTGTCTAGGGCCATAAATTGTACTTATTCATCCCCCAACCCCCATGACAAATCTCTGCGGACGATACTGCCAGTTGGAAAACATGAGCCACAATGGTGCTGAGCTCCAACCGCACAAATTGTACCAAGACGAATATGTCATTATGTGTTAAATGTCAAGATCATGAGGCCAAGAAGGCAGGTTCAAGCAATGGCTATTGTGCCCATGTAAACAACCTTTGACAATGATCTTCATATGGCCCAAAAACGTCTTAGCAGTCAATGAAATTGTTTCTCACTTTAGTCAACATCAGCAAAGAAGCCCAATGAGGAAGAGGCAAGTCCACACATAGCTATTGACCTATGACCTTGACCATACACGTCTCCATCCATAAGGAATGACTGATTTGCTTCTTTTTCATCAGGAGTTATGTTTGCAATTCTAACGACACTATATGATGTTGCATTCAAAGCTGCAACCCTAGTTGTCCACATTGGGCCTTCAGCCAGGTTCGTAAACACCCCCCCCCCCCGATGGACCACCCACAAACCGAAGGCATTGACATGTAACTTTGAGAAAAATCAATTGGCACTGGGAAGGAGATGCATTTCAAGTCATTGTTGAAATTTAATTAGAATGGGCCTCGGGGCCCAAATGGGACTTGGATCGAAAATTACTGAACACCCAAAAAGTATGACTGTTAGACAATCATTATGACCGGATGACAGTACTGGCACCACAACTTTTAAGAGGAGAAGCATTGCGTAATTCCACATTATGTAGAGGGCACTCAGCACAAACAATGGCTGGGTCCTAATCCCTGGGCACCCTGAAGGTACAGCTATTAGACCACCATTATGACCGAACAATAGACATGGTGTGCAACTAGATTTGTAGGAGATAAGATTTAACAGTATTTTATATAATGGGCACCGAGGGCCAAACGACCCTTGGCCCAAAAATTCTTGAACAAACCCTCATGGCCATCTACCCAAGGACCACAATGTAACTTTGAAGAAAATCACTTGACGCCGGTGGGGAGGAGGCATTCACGCATTATGTGTGAAATATCAAAAAATGGGCCCTCGGGCCCAAGTCGTACCATGGAACAAAAAATCCTGAACACCCCAAAGGGACTCTATTAGCAATCATTATGACCAGACATCAGCACTGTTTGCAACAATTTGTAGGAGATACAAATTGCTGTATTTCAAATGGGGTCCTTGGGCCCCCAACTTCCTGAACACCCGCAATGGCTCTTTACCCAAGGAACATACAGTAACTTTGAAGAAATATAATGAAGCTCGTGGGAGAGATGCATTTTAAGAAACCATGTAGTGAAATTTCAGAAGAAAATGGGCACCTCAGGCACATTGGGGACATTGGATCAAAATTCCTGAACACCCCTAATGTACAGCTCTAGACTATCATTAGACCGACATCACCTGTCGCACCAAATTTGTAGGGTAGTGTTTTGCAATTTACCACTTAGTGGCCTTGGGCCCCTTTAATGCCATTTGACCTTCACATCATTTGGTCACATGACCCTCAGTCAATGAACCTTGTGACCAAGTCTGGGGAGAATTCCAAAGCACAAACATTTTGTGGCCTCCAAGTAAAAGTTTACATACTGGATCAATAGGAGGATAGATGGATAGATTACATTGGCATCACAATACTCAACCACATATTTTGAGCTCAAATTGGTACCCCTGCTTCGAGCAACCCACAGCTTTCAGATTTTTATTTTTATCATTTTGGAGGCAAGGATCAAACCCAAAGAGGCCCCCGGATTTTACTATATATTACTAATTTCTTGTAATGAGGCGTGAAAGCTTACAAAATCTTAATTATACTGAGAGAAGGGGCAGTTACTGCAGACAGTGAAGCTTTTGCTATTCCACACAAAAAAACAAACAACTGGAGTGAACCCCGGATGACCTTTGCCAAAATCTGTTAACAACTTAGATGATCCGTCATTCACATGGTCATTAAGTTTCTTCCCTTCATTATCCCTTGACGGATGTAGGAGTTAGCATTGACTCAATTTTGTCTGATATATGACTGGATCAATAGACATCCCGATCACTCATAGTTCACCAAGCACATAGCCGAGGTGATGCGGAAAAAAGAAAAGAGTTCCAGTACAATTGCGAGGTTTGTCTCCATTCTTCCTCTGCTCCTGTGAGCTGCACCAATACAACGCAATTAAACAAATTGCACCAGATTTACACAATAGAAAATACCTACTGGCATCCTCAATTTCGATGAATTATGCAAAGAATACAGCTAAATATCTCCGCGACCCTGATTTCCCTTATAAATTCATCGGGACATGAAGTATTCCATATCCCACTTTTCATGAATTCCGACTAACTGTTAACAATCTAATCAGTTCAGACTACCTGTTCTAACCTGCTTTTCTACTATACCGAACCACATCATCATAGCATCAGTCTCCCCCAAATCCTGCTAACCAGCTAAAACAATCAACTGGCAAATTTATTCATCTAATTAGGTTTTGCTGACGCCAAATCTAATCAGATCATATACACCCCCTTCGGTGCCCACGCCAAATTTCATCGCAATCCGTTGTCTGGTTTGGGAGAAATCCTGCTTAAGGAGAAGGCATACCTACCACACACACCACATACACACACACACCAAGGTGATTGCGCTCTCTTCCTTGATTTCCTTTAGGCGAGACAATAAAGTCAGTTCAAAATAAGGCTCAAGAAAATAGTTCAGTTGAAAATTTCTGTCATTTATTTCCACCAGTGCAACCTAATATCGACACAGAAAATAAAATTTTTACACACAATCATTTCGTTGTTGAACGCACATGAAAAGTATTTTTGTAGCATAGTAAACACCTACATTACATAGAAATGCAGCTGCATCGCACCCCAAATTGTAAGCCCTTTGTACACCTACCAGTGGTAACATTGATAATTATAACATTGATTTTTTCAGCTTCAAAGGCACAGAGCTTTCGAATGGCAACTGGGATCACTATGTGCTGAGCGCAAACCTCACAAATGTACTGAGACAATTACAATTATGTGTTAATGTTCTAAGTCATGAGGCTCACCCGCATAGCTGATTGGCTAAAAAGAATCACAGTTATAACTGCCATGTTCATGGAGTCGAGTTTGAATACATGTGACAATACACAGGCCATACACAACACATGCTGCACATTGACCTAGGACATAACTCTAACTGAAGGTAGGTCCTTGTGAAGTGTATTCACCGTCGATTAAGAATATGTTTCTCCAAAGCTAGCATTAATCATAGGAAACATTGTTGAATTTTATTCGCGTGTAATATCCTCATTTTGAAATAAACAAACTCATTCAGCAATTTTTCCTTGTCATTCATAGGGGATCTGAATGCACACCAAGCAATCTGACAGCTCATTTTCTGGAATTTGATTGGCTGTGATCAGAAGGGGACATCTAAACCTTTGCATGCAGGGGGGTTAACAGCTCACCATTTGCAGTAATTGTTCTTGTGGAATGAACAGCTGCAAACTGGCGAGCTCCAGAAAGGAGGCAGTCATGAGAAGAGATAATACTGAACGAAGAGTTGGTTACCGTGACCTCTTCACTGAACAAAATTGATTATTACTTTGTCAGACATGCCATAAATATTCTACGGTTAGTCATTAATGGCCAACCAATAATGCCCTTGGAGATATTTGTTAGTAAAGCACCACTCTCATTCACAGAACCCCTGTTTTTAATAACGGTCCTGGTCTAGTTAATGTAATAATATTCCTATCGCTAGATCTCCCTTCTCTCTCTCCCAGTACTCAGTCCCAATTGGGCCATAGATTTAGCGCAAATACTATTGCCACTGCATTATGGGAAGAGTGTGTTACAATCCTCTGCTTTATTATCAGTACAATCTGTTGTTGAGTAACCCAAACCTTAGTTTGGCGTGACATGTCACCCTCGATGTGATATCAGTAGTGTGTGCCTAACTTTTCTATGGAGTTGCTCGAAAGCGCCCTCTATCCATTTGTGATGTTGTCTATGGATCTATTACAATACCTGGACATCATAGCTGGCAGATGCATGTACCTATTTGAAGAGAAAATTAATGTCCCAGTGCGGGCACACGGATAACAATGCCATTGCATTTGTATGAGAAACATTGCTGTGCTCCAGCACCATACATTTTTCTGTTACCTCTAACTTTGAACTACGAAAAGCTGTGGAGACAAAATTCTAGGTAGGGCAACACTGATGTGAGAAGTGCATTCTCTCTATGTGATGATATTAATACTAGGGAGTGGTGGATTGCTTGCAACACGTTGTGGGACATATTTTAATAGGTAGGCACTGGATGCCAGAGTCGGTTTGTAAATGCCTCACATGCAGACATAGCAAGTTACAAAAGCATTGGCATGTTTTGTTTTTGTAGATCGTGGCAATTGTGCACCCTGTGTGGTGCAAGACTGTCTTATCCAGGTCCCCAATGGACCAGGGGACTATAATCTGCATCCGTTTACCTTGTGAATATCGTATCAAGACTTCCCACTCGTGAACTGCTTCCAGTAAACACGTTGCTTGAAAATGGGAATAAGATGGCGGCCGGTACATCCACTGATTTGGAATAAGAAGATCGGTCTATGTTTTCAAGTATATAGAATATTTTATTATTATCAACAGAATCGAGAAGGATTGGAATTTGAGCATTTCCACAACAACTTTGAAAATCAAAAGTTACTCAACGTTACTGCCCTGGGTATTGGTTGTGCGAAACGTTCCCAGACCAGCCTGTTGGTCCGAATTTCGCTTTTATAGAATATGGTTCGCACTACTTCAGTGATTGCTTTCCGAATGTTCCCATCTTCCGAGAATAGTGACCTGAATTATTCAGTTGCCCATGGGGATATTTTTTTATTTGGCTTCGATTTTTCAACCCAGCTTTGTCGTGAAGTCAAGTTGCTATTTGAAATTCCCACTGGGGGCCCGCTGGTGATCACAACTTGGGGTACAATGGACGGTCGTGAAGTCGTGTACACCATGTTCCAAGGTGAAGGGAATCAAATGGTGCTCTGTGTGCAATGTCTAACTGAATGTTTCATCTACAAAATTCTTCGTAACAACAGTCATTCATTTGTGTCAGCCGATTCATCTTGTTGCATGATAAACCATCATTGCACATTTCCTCACTTTCCTTATGACTATTCCGCCCTATATGTTAGGAATTTTATAATGCGCCAAACCATGAAATGATCCTTGCTAACGTCGCTAGCTATCGACATCGTTAGACCCCGTTGTTTTCAACTTTGGGTGTTTATTACATTTATGATAGTTATCGACTGCCCAAGTCATCGGGTGTTTCTGTTGGTTCTGTGATATATCTACAACAATGTTTGACTGAACAATTTCTGCTTTTAGTGTTTTTTTTTTTCCTCCTTCAAACACTTCAACATCCCCCAAAATGCACAGTCAGCTGGGCAGCACACTACACTAACACAGCAGATATGTGCCGGCCAGCACCTCGGAGCTTACAAGGGCTTCGCTGCAATGTGTGTGTTGCCAACAGGCATTGTCCCAAGTACTATAGCCCCTAATAGACGTCCCACTTCTGACCACACAACACGAGTGCATATATCATGCCGCCCGTGATCTGTGATATCTGTAGTATTGCACAGCACCATGGAAGTTGATCCTCTATGAGCTGTGCACTCAACCATTTTTCCCCCTAAGTTCCCACATGCTGGTCCTCAACTGAACACCACACACTGTTCCCTGCATAGTGACCGACAAGGCTTTGATCTTGAGTTCTGGCAGTTCAGTGACTCCCTGACATCGCAGCACACAGTATGCTGAAGTCCCCATCATTGATGTGTCTGTAGTGGTTAGGACTAACGTGGCGGACACGGGAAGCCATATGCCGGAGGCCAACGTGAGCCCCTCCCTTCGTGGTCCTCATGGACTTTCTTCTGGATGAAACATGAAGGCAATGGGGTCAAGGACAAATACATCCGGCAATCAATTTTTTTTTCCAGCTGTTGTATGGATTTTTCCGCTATCATTAGGCCCATTGGTTTCTGCAGCCTTCTCCCTCAGGGTCTGTTGAGGTAGTACTCTGGATTTTTGTTTTTGTTGCCCCACACTCAACCTCAAGTCTCCTACAAAGGGGTCAGACCTCTCTTGGGTGCTTAGTCGGGGCCAGTGCTGGATCTAACACTTAACAGGAATTTGCCATTACCTTCTCCCCTGCTCTGCCCCATGTAGGTTATTATTAAGCCAACAATCAGCCCACATGCCTATCAGATTAGGTTTCAGAGTCACAATCCACACAAATTTTCCGGCCCTGAGAGATATAGCCTAGGTGAACTAATTTCACAGTGGCATGTTGAACTCCTATTAACAAATCTTCGAATATATATGGAGGTCACAAAAACATAAAATTTGGAGTAATTGATAATCAAATTTATTAACAAACCTTATGATAGAGGCTCATTGTTCAATAACTCACTAAGTTCTAAATGAGAGTAACAGGGCAGAATGACAGCCAAAGACCATACGCAGGGGGGTCGAACCCCCTTGTTTGTTCAGACTTTTCACGTTTTTACTGTTGTTCATCAAATGTTGCAGCAGCAGTATGTTTCAAGGGGCCCAAATGGCATTCATTTGCCAATAGGGATTGTGAGGCTATGAAGAAGATCGCTCTTCTATTGGGTCCGCGACCTCAACACACCCACCCCTTCCTCTAGACAAATCTCTTGGTATCTCTGATGGCAGAAAGACTTCTCAGGTATTGTTATTACCCTCCATTTTTCCTTTGGGTCAAATACAACCCCCACAAAAAAACCCACAACCACAGCTTTCTCTTCTAGGTGTGATACACTGAATTTGTTCTTCCCTATTCTAATTCTTATGCATGCACCCATGGTCCCCAACATGTTGGTCCAATATCACATTCACTTCAAAATACTTGGGTTCACGCCAGACCTACACACTCAACATTTATCAACTCTTCAACCGGGGCATGGATTAAATATGCGATGGCTCTGTCGTGTAACATGTGAAGGAGATTGTGAGACCTCACAAACAAGACAACGACATGCCCATTGCTTACCCATCTAAGTCAAACACTCAGTCACAACCTTGAACATTTACAACACACCCCCCCCCCACTCCCCAGTGTTGTAGTCGAGGCCCTACATCCTAGCCAAGGCCGAGGCCGAGGCCGCACCCCCTCGAGGCCGAGGCCGAGGCCGCACCCTCGAGCCGAGGCCGAGGCCGAGGCCGAGGCCACACCTGCCGAGGCCCGAGGCGGGCAATAATATAACAGCATACATTTTAAAGTACCATGTTTGAATACATAAGTAATTTTGTTTTGTCTGCCCCATGGCTATAGCTAGTCATTATGATTATATATGGAGACCAGAATGTTGCAATGTCCCGAAAATGAGGCCTGAAACAAGCAAAGTTGTATGCAACCATTTTATTCTTGAAGTCAGTACCAGAATTGCAAAATATGAATGCTAATACTTATACCATCACACTAAATACACTCTTCAATATGACTCTTAGATAGTGCACCGGCAGACAGGTACTAACCTTAGATGCTAAGGACACTGCCCTGCATTTTGAACATTAACCTCAAGTAACTTCCAGCATCTGTGGAGGGAGCAGAGTACTTGATTCTGCTGCACCATCTGCTTCCAACTGAAAGGCTGTGGATTTTAATCAGGCAGATGACCTGCCCATCCAATCAATGTGGTGGTACGACACATAATTTTTTTTAAATCTATAAAAGTTCATTTTAAAATCTCATCTTGGCTATGCAATACATTCACTCAATAAGTCATCCCAAATCCAAATCATACAGTGACTCAAACCTAACAACAACTCAACCAGATAGCCAAAGGCTTGTGATACATCGCTGCTCTGGAGTTGTTGACCTCAGATGAACCTTTAGCCTGACCGAAAACAATAGGGATATATACTCCTAACTCATAATGGGGAACCCACATAACCAAGTATGATCTGTGATCCACCAAGGTGGAGTCGAGATATTGCGTTAACAATCCGGCTCACACACACACACACCCACTGTCTGACGCATAGATTCTCCTTCGACTAAAGTCAACCCTAACTACACATCGCCTTGGGGGCCGTTAAACCAGCAGCGTTTATCTCCAAATATTTGAGGCAATCAATGGGCCAGGAAGCAATGTCAAAAAAAAAAAAAACGTCAAAATACAGGATGCCCTCCCTCTTGAGATTGGGGCGACCCCATTGCTTGAAACTCATCTGAGAGTTTTATTCGTAACATGTGTGCAAGTTTCAAGTCAAAACCCACAAGCGTTGGAGATTATCGCGCTAAACATGAAAAATCTCCGTCGGGGCGGCGGCGCTGGCGAATACAAAACCATAATATTCCCCATGTGGGGAATATATGCATGAATGAATCAAATAGATTTTGGTGTGATTTTCTCATGGACACCTACGACTGACTACAGGGTCAGTTTATATATATAGATTTCTATTGATATAAAATACATTAGATCTGCAAAACAGACTATAGTCTTCGTATTTTATTGGCCAGGCTTATGCACTCAGTTTTTTTGCATTGGACACTAGAATTTCCATCTGGCAACTACTCCTACTACGACATAAGGGGGGCGATCAGTGAGCGATGAGTTTTCACTCGTGACCGCGCCAGTGCAGGATTCGCTGCTTTGTCACTAAGCATACATAGGCGTATGTGTGCACTTTGAGTGCAATTGCATTCATACTGTAAGATTCTATGACCTAGCGAGCTCCGCAGGCAGCCGGCACTCTAGCACTGCACTGGGGAACTGCAACTGGGGCCGATCGCAGCGCCATTACATTTTATCGGCATGTCTTTTGGATGAATACCAGAGTATGCTACTTTGTTGCGTGGATGTTGTCGCGAGATTCAAACAATTCTGAAGCATCATTTGTGCCATAAAATTTTCATTTGTTTCTTTTTTTAAGACAAACAAAATATTGTCCGGCCTCGGCCCAAAATCCGTAGCCGGAAGCTCCGAGGCCGAGGCCGCAGCCTCCTAGGCCGAGGCCCCGCCAAAACTGGCCTCGAGGGGCCGCCTCGAGGCCGAGGCCGGCCTCGAGCCCTCCAACCTGCACGTTCCCCCCCTATCCGATAGACCATCTCGCGCTCAGAAATGTTATTGGGGATGGTGATGTAAGCGGGTTGCTAGCAAGATGGAAAAGGTTGGTACCGAGAGGCTGTAAATGCCAACTCCGGTATAAAAACTGGCAACAAACTTCAATCTGCAATGGAAGGAAAATGCATTAGAATTTTCAATTTTTCCCATAAAGTCTGGATAAGATGGGCGCTACATTTGCGCAGCCCCTTATGAACAATACCAGCAGTAAGTAGAAGTAGAAGTATCTATCTGGCAACACCCCAATCAATTTGGCAATACCTGAATGAACACGAGTATTCATTTACCCTGTATGCGTCGTCGTTTTAAAGGTTAAGGATATTGCTCTCGTCATCGCTGTCAATTTCAGCGCTTCTTCATATGGACCCGGGGCTCCTTTGCCTCTCATTCTCTGAAGAGTCTCGAATTTGTTCCCGCTTGTGCGCCTGAGGGATGAAAAAAGTGTAAGTAGCTAACGTGACACAAAGGAGTGTTGGAGAAACTGCGGCCATATGCCCAGTCATTAAGCCATACAAAGCAATAAAACGTTGCAGCACACAATGCTCCGGAACAGTCACGGAAAAAACAAGACACATCACAATAGCCAATGGCCAGGCTTTTATAATACAACGCTCACCACTGTTTCCCGATTCCATCCTATTTGGACTGCTATTGTGCTCAGGTTAGGTTTTGAGCATATTTTGACCATTTTGCATTACTACAACAAGTGATTTCCATGAGGGATGTAGTTTCCGAAATACTGTTCTGTACACTGTGCCCTTGCAGTGTGCACTGCAGGGTCCCGGGAGCGACCTTCCATATGACATGTGACAATGCTGAACTGATCTGGTTGGCGAGTTCATTAGTTGGAGCATGTGCATCAAGATTGCACGACAAACCCATGCTGGACCGTGTCTACTGTAGGAAATAGTTGAGCTCGACAGCTGATCAACTATCTTTATAATACGTATTTATCGAGATGCCTTACAACCCAAAGGTTCACGAAGCGCTGAGAACCGAAAAAGGACAACACTCACAAACAATTACATATAAGATTCAACAAATAAGTTCTAGGCTTAGATTTACAACAGGTGCTGCACGTAGGGGCAGGTCGAATAACGATGGCAGTGTTCAGAAGCGTTAGAGCGCAAATGGAAAAGGCCTCAGTCACCTTATGTGATGTCCTCAAGATCAAGTGATGAGGCGACGAGAAGGAGCTCCTCCGAGGAACTTGGGGGCTTTGAAGCCCATCAAAGATCAACCAACACTTCAGTTTACCCCTAGGCAAGTAGTACTTCTTTACAGGAGTCATGGGGACATTGAGGAACAAGTTAACGGATATGCCACAGTTATTAGGCTCTAATATTACTTGCAAGATTTTCTGGTGTGGACAACTGTCAAGGTGCTGAATACGTCCATAGAAGGAAAGAGTTTGAACCTTTCTTGACCTGTCTCCATGAGGTTTCTCGAGCTAAGCCGTGTGAGCTATTCTTTTTATTTTTCGGACATGGTGGGGAAGTCATCTCCGCCGTCTCTTTTGTTCATTGAGCCACTCATCGATGCGGTGCAGACCGCCGCTTCTCAGACTTCTCTTCCGCGTCCTTATTCGAATCCAGCTCACCCCGGTCTCTGCTCTGTGGTGGAGTAAAAAACATGCATGTTACTGTCACCATCCAACAATTGGTTTTAATCTTGTACCGATTAAATGAGGGAACAATTCCTCAATCACAACATTTGGAGATTCAGGAAAGTAGCCGTCCGAATAGAGCAATCCTACAAACACTTAATTAATTCCATACCACAGGAAACCACTCAGAGACCACACTACGCTCCATTCCTGAGTTATTTACTGGCAGGTTTCAAAGGAGGTTCTCTGTCAAAATGATTTGGCTGAAAAATTGGTTTGAACTTTTGAATCCCTCTGACATTAAATACTATTTATTAGATAAAATATAAGTCTGCATGTCTCTTCCTCTTGGTCCTCAAAACGGTCGTAGGAATCTGGGATGGTCCATCTCGGCAGCCTAGGCAGTACCATGATCAATAATCCCTCTCCTGTTCTGGCATAGTGCTAGTCACACCGCAGCCGTACTATACTGAAGAGCCTATTCAAACGCTGGCATGAACCTACGAGTGGCCCCCTTGCCCTACGAAGGAGTTCGAAGGTTTACATTAGAGTCTTTTCTATGGGATGTAAAATTGAAAGTTTTGCTCCACCCGGCCCCCAGTTAAAGCTTTATGTCAATTAAGCTTTTTCTCTGGCCTGTAAAGTTGT
Source organism: Sclerodactyla briareus (assembly GCA_026419785.1). Classification (NCBI taxonomy): domain Eukaryota; kingdom Metazoa; phylum Echinodermata; class Holothuroidea; order Dendrochirotida; family Sclerodactylidae; genus Sclerodactyla; species Sclerodactyla briareus. The sequence goes on along the minus strand of JAODTK010005799.1, from coordinate 6,348 downwards.
TTTTCAGCCTACATGATTTCTTGTCAGACTCAAGTGGGGTTATATCATTGACTTACTTTAGAGCTTTGTTAATTGCTGTTTATACAATTAATGGTTAGGGGAACCTGATTGCAGGGTTTCCCTACTGTGTGTGCACAACAGGCCACCTACCCTATGAGCCTGTGTGTTGCCCATGCAAAATGGTGGTCACATTTTGGAATGTAAATGGTACATACAATGCTCTTTCTGTCTTGGTCGGTGTGAAACATGGTATCGTGCAGCCCCATTCCCCCTTCCCGCTTTGTGTCTTATGGAACAGTCCTCAATTGAAACCATGAACACTGCTTCACAACCTCTCCGTTTATAGCTCCGTAGTGCTAATACAGACCTTTTATGTAGTATTTTAGCATCAAAAACATGGTCTTTGAATGCATTGCAAGATATCAACTCTGAATATATTAATGACTGATGCTGTAGACATCGAGCTGTTCAAAACCCTACACCCATTACAAGTGGGCACTCTATTGTGATAGGGCATACAGTTTGCACTCTTCTGCTCCCTCAATCTTAGTGTCACCTGAGCACACTATTGTGGTGAGATGCTGGGAACAAGGTTTAGCAAGCACGAGTGGGTCCTGCTTTCATGGATACCATATGTCCGGTATCGGGTCTTTGATGGTTTGTTATATGGTTTTCTCTCAGATATGGAAGGTACATGCCAGAATGGTGATCAGGTTCTATGCTGAGAGCTCAGCAGTGATGTATGGCAAAGTGGTATACGGGAGTGGTTGATGATTTTGTTTTGGTGTTTCCATTCTCAGATATGGAAGGGGTACATGCCAGAGTGATCAGGTTCCTGCCTGAGAGCTCAGACAGTGATGTATGCGCAAAGTGGTTACTGGGGTGGTTGATGTTGGTGGTTGATGATTTTTTTTGTTTTGTGGTTTTTCATTTCAGTATGGAAGGTACATGTCAGGGGTGATCAGGTTCCCTGCTGAGAGATAAGCAGTGATGGATGGGTCAAAGGGTCTTTGGGGTGGTTGATGATTTCTTTTGTTCTGTTGGTTTCCATTCTCAAATAGTGGAAGGTAAATGTCAGATAGGAGTGTCAAATGGCAGTCCATGGAGCGCGATGAGGCAGGGAGTTGAACACCTATTCTGTTTCGTCCGTGGACACACATCATCAGATCAGACTGACAGCCAGATCCTGCTCATGAGACTGAGTGATTGGTATAAACTACCCTCGGACATCACCTCCTCCTCCCCCCCCCCCCCCACGAAATAATTACAACCTTACTCACTTCTCCTTTTTTCCTGCATGCTGCACGAATTTTCCTGTGAGTCAAGAGGACAAATAAGAGATGGTAAACTAAACTACTGGAACTGGATAAACTTGACGTCATTTCAGCATGACATATTTCTGAATTGAATTTCACATAATTTCTTAATGTTTCAATATGGTGATTAGAATGGTATAATAGAGTATAGAGCACTACTGTACACATGACCCTTCTCGAGCTTGGGCTGTTTCCTCAACTCATTTCTTCCGAACTGGACAACTCAATTTTGAACTTTAAATACGTTTATTCTTCCCATGTATGTCCTTCAGGTTTGTATTTCCCAATAGTCAACATGTCACAACTGGTACCCTAGCTCACCTAGAAATTTTGTGTGGGCCTCCCAAACTTGGGATATCACTGTTGGCATAACAATGTATATTCTTTTCTGTGCCTAGCATACAAACCTTGCCTCAAATGGTTCTATTGACTGGGGACTTTGACATGGCACTGGCAGCACCTAAATGACAAAAAAATCCCCACATTACCACTGGGCTTCCACATCTAATTCCCGTTCTTTTGTGGATCTGAAAGTCAAAGAACAATGGGTGTGGAAGTAGACCACATACATTTTGCAGTAATTTGTCCTGTGACGCTATTACATTCCCCCATTGACCTAAAAATGGTTCATATTGAAAGATCTAGGTAGATATCATGTGACTTTGCACCAGAGATTACAAATATGAACAAGCTTTGACTTGACAAAGTTGATCTAATGCACACAGGATTTGCATGCCGCACACACCCCAACTTACATGAAGACTTTTTTTTTTTTTTTTTTTTTTTTTCAAGCATTGTCCATCTGGTAGCACTGACAACCATCAAACTTTGCATGAAGTCCCAATGGAGAACCACCTCATTGCAATCAAAACGGTACATTGTCAAATGATTGTTATTGCAATAATTTCCGATATACGTGTGCTATATTCTGCATTAAATATCCATGCAAAACGAAAGCATCCATTATTCCGGGATGGAGGGGGGGAAAACTTGATGATGCCTGCTCAAATTGTAAATAACACAGAAACTGATGAGTTTTTTGAAACTCAAGTGTTATAAAAAGTCATTCCATATATGTACGTTTTGAAGCAATCTTCTCTGTCTCTCTGCCATCTCCAAGTGTTTAATTTCAAACTTCCATAGTGTTTCGAGATAAAATGCCACTTCAATGCCTCTTCAATTTCAACATTATCTCGGTCCCCCCCCCCCCCCCACTACAATGCGCAAAGCGCCTCACAAGATGGTTACCCCGATCACACCAGGCACCACTCCAGCAATCCTGGGGAGCTCATGTGCCGTACGTTGATGCAAAGAAAAGTTTATCCTCAGACTTTTCAATTCATTGCCCTGGTTGGGTGGAGCAATGGATATTGTGTCCTCGAGTCCAAAATGCTGACTTGAAGCTTATCCAATCCTGACACATTACATGTTGTGTGGGGGGGGGGCAACAAGTGGTTAGTATTGTTTCACTCCCATTTTCTAGCATTCTGATTAACCAGCCTGTCCACCGCCTATTTGGCCCAATTTCAGGCACTAGAATCTTCCTCTAGTCCATTGGCGATGCAGTGCATCACACATACATTAGCAGTGTGGAATCATTCTGAGAGCCTGAGATGACCAACCAGTTAATTAGATAGCATCTGTGCTGCAGCGGTCTGAAGCTTTGGACGTCACTATTACAAAGTGTCTGGTGCCACTATTCTATTTTTCTATCAATCTCCTTATTGATGGGGAGGGGGGTCTTTTTTAACTGCACTAAAATACCTACATGAACATGGGATTTAGATTTTGAAGTATAAAACAAAATTTGGTGAATCATGATATTTTTTCCCCCAATACATCTTCCTACCAACCTCTACCAGGGATTCGCTCTGTGGAGAGGTTTTCCGGGACAGTTAACGGACCCTGGCTGGAATTTGAATGCGCCGCTGTCTGACCTCTGAACTCTGTCTTTACTAGGGTGCCTCTCCTCCTTATCTGTAGAGGGCTGTATGAAGAGGTGAAATTGGAGGAATGAACCAATGAAAATGAACAATGAGGTACACGCATCTGAACGGATAGATCCGGAATAAAATGCAATTATGTCAATTTGTAGTATTTGTTTACTACATTACATACTCACAGACCATCCTTCGTTGAACAGAGTCCCTATTACACAATAGTTACCGCGTAAACCACTCAAGTTGCAAAGGCAGAGTGTGTGATGGCCCCCTGTATTGTGTCAAATCAAACCGTAGCTGTAAAGAGATGACACTCTGGGGAAATCCTCTCCCTGTATGTTTAACACATTGTATCCTACAATGTGCAGTGCAGATTACTTTCTAGTGTGCTGAACACCCATTAAGCGACAGTGACTTTTACGTTATAGTTTCCTCATTTTCATGCAACAAAACAAGTACCTATTTGAATGTTGAGTTACTCTGACACTGTCTGTTACTGCAGAAATACGGATGGCTGAAGTTAGCCAGTCGGACTGTCCAATCAGAATAGAATATCGCAATAACGGATAGCTGGGGATCATAAATCCCTGTTCAATGAGCTTATTAAGTGAAGGTCAGCGTCATCTGTGGTCTTTGGGTGGTGTTTTGGTAAGGCAAGTAGTTGTGTTTCAAAAACACCTGGTGTAGACGATGGTGTATGAAAGCAATATAGGATGATCCGGAAATGCCGGTGGGAAGTCAACAAGACTCTTTTTCTAACTCTTGGGAATTTGATGCACTCTTCCATATTGTAGTTTTTTTTAGAGGCATGCTAATAAGGTAATTGGTATAAAACAGATATCGATATATCGGTTATGGCTACCCATTGATAATGAACCCCCACCCCACCTCCTTTTCCTTCTTGCTCAATTTTTTTCCCCTTCCGCTTCTCTCCGATTCCTCCTTCTTCGCCTTCTTGTGGCTCGCCTTCTCCTCGGAAGACTCATGCCCTTTGGCCTTCTCATGACCTTTGACCCCGGCCCTCCCCCTTGGGTCCGGCAGCCTTCTCTCCTTTGACCTTTGCCTTTTTGACCTTGACCTTTGACTCATCTCCTTTCTTGCCGCTGGCGGTCTTTGACTCCCCTGCCGATTTTCGGCTCTTCCCTCGTTGGTCTTTTCCGTCTTCACCCTGGGGCTGGGGAATCCCTCATCTGATTGCTACCCCGCTCTCTTTTCTGATTTGCAAAGGATACAAGCTGACACTTCAGACTAAGCTATCAATACAGTGAGCGAGAGACCTTAGAGACAACGCAGGATGAATTATAAATGGCTAATCTGAATAGCGGAGAAAAAAAATTGATGCATCAGTGCCGAACCCCACGTTCATTAAACGCAACTTTCTGCTACGCGTTATAAGCCATTGAAAGTTTTTGCATGTGTATGCCAAGACCACAGCAGCCCGTGTCCACTTGCACTCAACCCTGCAAATATTATTACCTTTATTAAATTATACATTAATTTCCATTGGAAAATTAATTAGTTTATGAGAGAGGATGCTGTAGTAGGGTTGTAGGTGTTAACAGTACTTTATTGAGAGAGGACAACAAACTTGGGGGCAAAATTTGGTTTATTTGACACAATTAACAATTTTTCCTCCCTTTCCCCCGTGTGTACATAACGGCTATTCTCTATCGATATTTGTGTTGTCAAGTTCGTCAAACAAAAACATGATTAAAGGTGACAGATATTTACCATATCTGAATCACAGGAGAGTTTTAATACAACCTTCTTCTTTTAGTTTAGATTTTGATTTGCTATTTCCCGTATATAAAATTAGCCTGCAATAGTTGTGCAGCACAGTCAAGACTCATAGGCGCGGAAGTGGGGGCGACGGCGGGGTGTGGGGGGGAGGGGGGAAGGGATTCATCCCCCCCCCAAATTTATGAGGGGGGGGTCTGTCCCCCCCTAAAATTTGTGACGCAAATGAAATATGAAAATTAACACCATCGACAATTAAAAACCTCATTACGATTTGCGAAACATGATGGAATATATGATGTATAACATGCCTAATTAATACATTGAACTAGTATTTTTTTTTCTAATTCAACATCATGCTGGCCGGAACCGAACACCGTTGCCGCCTGTCTGCGATATTCGCAGGCTTGTAGCGAATCTGTAATCGAATGGGGAAATATTTACCTCCGCGTAGATAAATGTGAAAAAACTAAAACAGAAGGCATTTTTGCTAATACAAGTGATGACCCGACTGCTCGTCTCTTGACTAGGCCTACAAGATTATTCAAGATAGACAATAATCACCACCGCTGTATGGACACGGCCACAATACTCGGCAACAAAGTAGGACATTTGAAAAAAATCGTCCTTAGAATAAAATAGGAAGGATGCTTGCATTTTGTTCAGCTTAATATGACATGAAGAATACCCCAAATGAACATGTCGGTGATGCACTTTATATTTACTATATTGCAGTAATGGCTTTTAGGTGTTACGTACGTTTCAAATAAAGGAAGACAAACAGCATGATTTATGTATAAACTGTATACTGTAAATTGCCTATAAAGTTGCTTACTATATGTTGCGATAACACAAACTAACCATTTTGAAACCTTTGATTTCCCTTAGTTTTGTTGACAACACTTCAATCACCAAGTGAACAGGTGTACGTACGTTCAAAGACACCCTTGGTGTCTCCTAAACATACGTATAATTTTCCACTTTTTTCAACTATTTTCACTATTGTAAAATTCGAGGAAACCAAAGTTTGAAAACATGTTAATCTTTCCAGTGTTTTGGTTTCGCCCCCACCTACGGGTTCGACCTAAACTCCTTGCGACTGCAAGTCCGATACGCCCACCACATGACCACAGTGGGACGGGCCAACTGCGGGAAAGGGGGATACCTGGGTCTCGATCATAGGCACTTGGAAAATTCAACCGGAATGAAGAAGAACGTTGATTTCCTTAAAAATGGGGGGGGGGGGGCGAAGGTGTGACTCTCTTTCGCCGGGCTCTCCCTCAGACGGGAATTTGGTCTGTCTCCAAACCCATCTGATTATGCTTATCCTTCTTCATATACATACATTTTATTAA